>FXXK01000238.1:84614-150225 GCA_900184695.1 Betula pendula | reverse complement strand
GTTCAATTTTTTTCAACTCAACTCAAATTTTTGTCAACCCCAATTTTTTTTCATTTTTTTTTCATCCTTTGATTTCGCAAAGAAAAACCACTATCACTCAAACATGAATTTTGTATTATATTGAATTTAATTTCCCTTCCCAAACATGTTTTCTAAATTGCATGTACTTCTTTTTTCTTTTTCTTTTTCTTTTTTGTTTGTTTTCTAAACCACCAAAACATGATTTCAAAACTTTATTCTTTCAGTATTTACAATTTTAAAAACAATATAAAAAAAAAAAATTCGCACACCAAAACTGGAATTCAATACAATCTTGAAATCAGCTGGGAGGATCAGGATCCTTCTTGGAAAGGATCAGAACCAAGAATTGAAACAGTGGGTCTCTCACTTGAAGGCACTGACCACGATGGTCTCAGTCGTAACATTTAAGTTAGAGGAAAATGGCTTTGTCTAGGTCAGCTACTGCATATATATATATATATAAAATCTCTCCATGCCATGATCCATTCCCATCGGATGTTGAAAGTACAGATGATCATTGTCTAACTGTTGGCGGAAGCCACCTCGCATGCATGTGACCTTATTTTAACCAAAACAAAAATGGGTATCATACTAATTACTGGAACCAAATTTAGAGACCAAATTATCAAGGACCTTTCTGCATCACCCTTTCTTAATTTGTATCTTCAAATTAGGGTACATGAAGAGTTATAGACGTGCCTTTTGTCTTGAGGTGGATGAAGATGAGCAAACCAAATGTTGAAACACATGTGTTCCTGGCAACGATTATGGGGCCAGATTTTTGGTGCCCATGCAGTACAAGCCAATTAGTGGGGTTTCTTGGATCTTAATGTACGTCCAAACCTGTCCTTTTCTGTCTAATTAATGATGTTGGTCGACTTTGAAATAATGCGCTACAGAAACTTACGTATAATTTGCTTATCAACTGGAATTGGGTTACAAAGTTTGAATATTGATTAAATGGTGTTTTTTTTTTTTTTTTTTTTTTTTGAGTTTTAATTTGTATTTTATTTTAAAATAATTATTCTAACAATTTTATATTTAAGACTTTCTATATTATTGACAATTTAATTAAAATTGATGTTGTTACTTTGAAGAAAGTTATACACGTTGAACTTTCATAAATGTAATAAATGGGAAAGTAAACAAGTGGACTTTCTAAAAATTTATATACGCTGAAAAATTTATAATGTTTGAGGCCTTAAGAAAAATGTTACTTAGCATTCTGATCAAGTAGCATTATCTTTGTCGTTGTAGAACATGCACCAACCCTAACAATATGAGTAATGGTAGAATTGTTTTTGTCGTATTAGCATAGTCCTCCTATCCATAAATGGCATTCTTGCTTCCCAGTTGGTGTTCGTGGCATTCATTAGATGATATCCAATGTTAATAAATAATTATTCAACAAATAATTAGAAAAATGTAATTATTCACAAAATCAGGCACTTATTTAGCCTACCGGCCTGTTGTATATTATGATATCCTTCTGTTCTCTTGATGCTACTGGATTGTGAAGACCACCGACTTTTGATTGTGAAATTGGTGAACAAAAGCATCTAAAAGCATTGTCATCGTGCCAAAAAAAAAAAAAAAGTTAGGTATAATACAAACTTTATTATCATTATGAACTAAACATGCATACGTGATGGTATTAATTATAATGTATATATGATACTTAGATTCATCCAATTTAATTATTGAAAGGAAAAAAGCACCCGCAGAAGCTGAATCGTATGATACAAGTAAATTAAAAACTCAATACTTTGTTAATTTGTTACTTAATGTTATGATTTTTCTTTTACTCATATGCATCGATTCTAAAGTCCCATAAATTCGTGAAATATGAGTTGTTGAATAATTACTCGAGGCCAGTTATTGGCAGTACGTGGTTTAATTTACATTAATTAAGCATGGGCTGTTACTGTTAGGCTCAAATTGGGGTAAAATGCACTTCATCAGTTGTTAGGAGCCATTAATGTGATGTTTAGCAAGTCATCTTCCAATATATTAGCATGTAATTAATTAGGTGTTTTGACCCACCCTTGTAACCTTCTTCACATTTGCTTTTAAAACAAAAAAAAAAAGGTGTTTTTGTAAAGTTATTAGACTCCATCTTAATAGAAATGTTATTCAGCATTTTTTGCAGTCCATCTCTCAATAATTTCGTTCTATGTGACATATTTACATTCATTTTTTTTAATTAAAAAAAGAAAAAGAAAAATTAAAAACAAAACAACAGAAAAATATATTGAAAGATGAACAACCAAAAACTGAGTAGCATTTCTCATTTAAGAAACCCGAAAAAGCAAATTTTGAGAGTTAATAATTCCATCAATTTTGGAGAAAATCCATGGTGACTAATTGGGTTACTCAAATCATGCACCCTTACATGGTTTTCCATATTTAATGATAAATAAAATATACGAAATGAAAATTATAGAATAATTAATTAAAAAAAGTCCCACCACATGAATAATAATTAATACTTATTGCTAGATTTTTTTTTTTTAAAAAAATAGATATTAAATTTTTTTTATCTCCAGCGTTTTTGTTATAGAAAAGCGGATTTACCTCTGTCAGTGTGTCTGGGTGCATGAGAGAGAAGAGAGAAGCAGAGGGAGCGAGGCTCCTGGGATATTTGCCATGATTGAAGGTTAATATTCGAGGCTTCTTCCTTCCATAATTTACCAAAGGTGAAACGCCAATTTTGCATCATTGAAGGAGATCTTTCATCCACTTGTGTTTTTTTTTTTTCTTCTTCTTCTCTTTTTAACTGTCATTTCCATATTTTGGTAATGGAGCTTTCTACCACTTTCAAAATTCAAACAGTCATGATGGCCTTCACAAAGCAAAATGGGCCCATTAACTCTATTACGTGATTTTGTAGAATCTTTTATCTCTCCCCAGTAATTCTCATGGGTGGTGAATCCCTCTGTAATTTTCTATGCCTTGGATCAAGGTTGGATGCCGATGAAAATGTCATGCTATCATTAAAAAGTTTACCTTTCTGCTACTGGCCGCTCCAGTTTTCCAGTTGCATTCTGTATTTTAAATATTTTCTCATGTTAATTACTTAAAAATAAATAAAAAAATTGCATAAAATATACACGTCAGCTTGTGTGAAATCTATTGTCACCAAACGCAACATACAAATAAAAGAAAGAAAAAAAAAAAATCTTAATTACTAAAGCAGATGTTCTCTACTAATATTCTTCTTGTCCTATTAACACATTAATATTATAGTCGCTTTGAATAATCAACGACCCTTCTGCCAGCTGAACAATGGGATTTTCAAACCTAAAACGCTGAACCTTCCTGTTTCCTGCCAATTTATTTGGTTAAAAACCTTTCAATAGTTTCCACCAAGAAAAGAAAACCTTTAATTTTAATACTGATTGGGAGGTTGTTAATGGTGTAAGATTTATCATCACTTTAGACCGAATTGAAGTCGGTTCAAATTAAATTTTTATAAATTTAATAGAATATGTATTATCAATATATTAATTGTTATAATATTTAAAATTGAAACTATAGTGTTGAAGTTTGTAAAATAATTTCTCTCCATTGAATATAAGATCACATGCTACTACCTAACACTTAGTGTCATAATAATATTCCAGTTCCACCCAACCTCTAGAATTAAATTATTCAACTGAATTCTGTAAATTCTGTACTCACGTCCTAATTTTCTCCACCTTCAATGCCCCACCTTTTGTTTCAAAGGAATGTAAAATAGCGTTTGTTTAACAAGAGATAATTCCGTAGGACAAGGATTCATGGCAAATTATTAATAATTTAGGTAAATAATATAAAAGGCCTGATATAAGGTAGTTAATATGAGAGATTCTAAATTATGATTCATCTAATTAAATAAATTTTTAACTATTAAACTATTTATTTGAACAGATAAATTTTATACAAAGTTTTTTATATTATTTATTTAAAGGACAAAATTTTCCTCCAAACTAGGTTGGAGGAAGTTCCTTATCTATAAAAATGCCATGTATCCCTTTGCATGTGAGAAGCACAATCATTTTAATTGTAAGGACAAAGTTAGAATAAGTACATGTATTTTTCATAAATTTTTTACAACTTTGTCCTTGCAATTAAAACATGCATGTGCTTCTCACATGCAAAGAGACACATGACACTTTTATAGATAAGGTTGGAGGAAGTTCCTACAACCTAGTTTGGAGGAAAACTCTGTCCTTATTAAATTACTAGCAATTTTAGTTTGTCTGCCATCAAAAGTAATCTATTATCATTTACAAAAAAAAAGAAAGAAAGTAATCTATTATCCGACACCAACATGTGGACCCATCAGGCTGATCGTGATCGCTCTGTGCACCTAAATTTCTCTGCATCGGAGCGCATGCTATTATTACCCATTCTCTTGAACTTGATCAACGGCTTGAAATTCGAATTTGGAAGGTGAACATAAAAGGGAATAGAGGCTATACAGCGTCGTTTCCTGAGGAGGGGGACAAATTTGGGGGATCGAAAAAGGGTAGATCGTTGCCACGTCACGGAATGCCAATCTGGCATTGGCTCCCATTCGGATGGACATGCACGCGCGTGAAGACCTTTATAAAGTCTCTCTCTCACTCCCTGTTCCCCTTCATCTCCAACGCGTGCCATTTTGCTCTCATTACTCTCTCTCTCTCTCTCTCTGAGCAAAAACTCTCTCCGGCGACAAACATCAATAGCTCTGCTACTTGATGTTTCCTTCTCCCATTTCCATTACCAAGAAATTTTCAGAGAGAGAAAAGTAACTGTATCACTGTATGCTTCCAATAATAGCCACTTTCTCTAGCTAGCTGTTTCCTTCACATCATTTCGATCGCCCTCCATGCCAGCTTTTGAGTCTACCTTAGCAGACAAAAACTGAGAGACAAGCTCTAAACCGAAACTGCCCACTTGTCACTCTCTCTGTTCCATCATTTTCTTTCGCTCTGCCTCCCTATTGTTAAATCTCCATCACATTTTCCATACATAAACCATGTATAGGAGGGAGAAAACACTGAGAGAAGATAGATACAACCAAGAGAGAAAAAACCCATCTTTCTCTTCAACTCTTCTCGACAAAATTTACCGTTCCATCGACGAAGGAGACAAAAGCACTGAAGAATTGAAATTTTACAGGGAAGCAATGGGAAAGAAACAGAGCAGAGCTAGTGAAAAAAGCGACAGAGCTCTGGAAGAGAAAGAGGCGGCGAGTCTTCGCGGAGCCTGTTTGATCGAGAAATGGATGGAAAAGAAGGTCAGCGCAAAGGTCGGTTCTCAACGAAGACAGTATTTGACGGAACTGGAGAGAAAACCACAACACGATCGCGATCGTGATCATGACCATGATGTTCTGTTCTTCAGCTCCACTTCAAGCTCCTCAGACTCTAGTTCCGGAGGATTCTCATCCTCTGATACCGATTCCATGTACGGCCTGAAATCGAGTTCCTCATGTTTTCTACCTTCAAGGCCGAAGCCGATAAGGACCAGCGTCTCGGCTCGACCGGAGAGATCAGAGAAAAAAGGCAAAAAACAGAGGGCTCTGTTTCACGAGCAGAGGGAGTTGCATATGTTTGATGATTATCATTATAGTTCTTCTGCAGGGGAGGCTCCAAAGGATGAAGAAGTCATAATCAAGTCAAAATCGAGGGCACTAAAGATTTACGCCAATCTAAAGAAGGTGAAACAACCAATTTCACCCGGTGGCCGCCTCGCCACTTTCCTCAATTCTCTTTTTACAACAGGGAATACAAAGAAAACGAAGAACTCGCCGTCCGTCGGAGGCGGCTACGAAGATGCAGCTGTGGAGAGGAAATCCAAGTCGGTGCAAGCGTCAACCTGTTCCTCCGCATCGTCATTCTCAAGATCATGTCTAAGCAAAACTTCACCTTCTTCTAGAGAAAAGCTACGCAATGGGGTTAAAAGGACGGTCCGATTCTGCCCTGTAAGCGTAATTGTCGACGAAGATTGTCGGCCGTGCGGGCAAAAATGCCTGTACGAGGAAGAAGACTCGAGCCTAATACCGGTGTCGGTGCCAACTGCGTGGAAAATTGGACGGTCAACGACGACAAGAAAGAATGAAGAAGAGCTCAAGTTCCAGGTCCTTGAGAAAACCCGGCGAGTGGAGGAGGCGGCAAGAGAGTTTTTGAGAGATTATCATCAAAATCAGAAAAAGGGTGAGTTAATAATGAGAGATTTTCGTGGCGGCGAGTATGAAGATGATGACGCGGCGAGTTGTTCAAGCTCGGATCTTTTCGAGCTTGATCACCTGGCAGTAATGGGAAACAATAGGTACTGTGAAGAGCTTCCTGTGTATGAAACTACTCATGTTCAAACTAATCGGGCCATTGCTAATGGCTTGATAATGTAATTTCTGATTATTATTATCATACAGAGCAAAAGCTATATATAATTTCTTTTAATTGGTTTTTAGTATCGCTTAATGGATTGGTTAAAAAATGCAGCCATATTAAAAATTGGTTTGGATTAGGATGATGATTTGTGGTTGATTAAATGTACAAATTGTTTGTACTTTTTTTTTCTCCTACAAGTGTATACAATGTGGGCAAATGGTGCAATTTTTTTGGGAAAAACAAAGAAAAAGTGGACTGGGAATTTGAATTTTTCTGAAAAGAACGATATGGGGATGCGTCAATTTATGATCATGATCTAACTCTCAGGTAGATACTGACAGTTCAGTTTGACAGGGAAGGAGGAAAAGAAAGAAAGAAAAAGAGGAGGAAAACGAAAGATTCGAGATCGAAATCACAAGCAAAATGAGAATGAGAGAGAGGGTTTGATGGTAAAGGGAAAGGCAGATCTTCGCCCATGGGAATAGAGAAAGCAAGATTAAAGCTTTTGCTTTTCTTCTTTCTCTGGAATTGGAATTTCTTTGGCCCCTCCCCCTTACTTGAACATTGCGTTGGCATCACCGTACCAACAACCAAGAAAAAAAAAAACAAAAAACAAAACACTGTTCATAGTGCCTATCCCTCCAAAAGGAAACTTATCTCGGCCTCTCCCTCATTAATTTATTGTGGCTATTTATTTTGGAACGGTATTAGGAAAGATAATATTCTCAAAATGTATATAAGTACAGTTTTGGGCAGTTCAGATTCTCTCTCTCTTTATAAATTTATTCATTTATTTTTCTACCTTTGTAGTAGTTGAGAAGTTAATGTTATACATATTGTAGAGTGCAGAGTTGGAAGAGAATATGGCCTTCATTCAAGCAAGATGTTGGGGTCCTCAAAATAAAACGACTTCTACTCCAAGGTATTAAAAACTTGACGAAGTGAAATTGGTAGCTAGGGATAGGCCACCTCGGATCATTTAATACGAACCCTAAGAGTTGGTTCAAGTGGTAAGAGTCAAGTGAAATTGATAGCTAGGGATAGGCTACTTCGGATCTTTTAATATGAACCCCGAGGGTTGGTTTAAGTGTTAAGAGTATTGGTCTTGGTGACATCCTCATAAGGTTCAGAGCTCAAATATTTTTTGATACAAACAATTTATTGGGGCTACGCTCGTCGGTGAAGTTGAAATTTTACATGATTTGTGTGGAGGAATTGCTTTGCATGGGTCCAAATTTTGTCCGACAGAAGTGGATACACAAAGTAGTCATGACTTGGAGTTTACATGCAAAAGCTTAGATAAGAAATGTTTAGAGGCTTACCATGGTGAACCGGCAAGAGATATCTCCGATGCCTAAATCAATAAGATTTTAAATTCTATTTTCACGCTTTTTGGTTCAAATTGAGATTTGGTACAATACTAAAGGTATTGTAGTAGATGCAATAGGTTATGGCCATTCATTTTAATTATATTTGTGGATGGTTCGGCCAATCTCAATAATCAATTTGAAGGTGGTTGAGCCCTTTGATTAAGGGGGTTAGTTCGGCTACTCCCATTGGCCGGGTTGGTGGTGGTTAAACCTTCCCCTTTGGCTTAGGAGGAGGCCAGCCGATCTTGATTGTGCACAGCTTGATCGACTCATTACAGCGTGCGTAATTCTCGAATTCCTTTTTGCTTGAAGTCTCTTGCGGTCCTCACCAAGGCAACCAAAATTGCGGTTAACTCCATGATGAAATGTGTGCCTCTGTAGCGATCGACGATCACTATCTTCAGATTTTTTTAAGATTTTTTCACCAAACCGTGAAAGAGTTGAAACTTTGGTGAAAAAATCGACATGCTTAAGCATAGAAAAGAAATCCCTACGGCGGTTCATTGTTAGTAGACCTCATAATGCCCTATCAATATATTATTAACACGTTCATTAAAAAAACTGTGCTAATAATATATGATTACTACGTGACAAGCATGCAGACGGTTCTTAAATGTAAAAGAGGAGACCCACTTAAAAGAATCTTTTTGCTCTAGTCAAAAACTAGCATGATCATACTATTAAAAACTGAAAAAACAAATGAAAACGTACTGTTTTTGTTTAAGCTGGTGGTGGAATTGTAACTTATTCTAGAAAATTGTAGGTAGACCACAATCTTAAGTTTTTTTAATGGGGACTTTAATGATTGGAAGTGTTGACAAATAGTTTAAAAGGGTTTGTTATGGGATTTATTAATTAATTAAGTTAACAGCTTAGATGACTAGCTAGATTGGTATCAAATTCTTTTAGAAGATCATTTCTCTAATCTTCCTTGGTGCTGATCTGTATAGCTTATTCAATTTATCTGGTTTGAACGGAGTTAAAAATATTTGATATACCAATCTAGCTATGGATTGAAGGAAGATATTGTTTATAGGGGGAAGAAGAGCGTTAAATGGACAAAGCTAGCCATCTGCTTAGATACCCTTTAAGGTAGAGCTATTTCGTATAGTTATCTTTGAAGGACAAATTCCGGTTTCGTGCAAGGCGCCCCTACACGGATTGGGTAAAATCCGGCTTGCCGTGAGCGTAGTTCTAAATTATTATTTGCATAAAAAAAAAAAAATCGAATCTTAGATTTGATGAAGAAAGATGCTACCAAGTATAATGCCTTGCCAACCCTTGGGGTTAGACATGACCTATTTTATATATAACTATTCATCAAAATCATTATCATGATCATCTTCCGCTCTCATCAAGATATAAAAAAGATAACGATTTTTGCAATGTGTACAAACATCAAGTGGAGAGAAGCAGCACCACAGTTAGAAAGGGACCCTTCCATAAGCTTCTTCTATATATATATTTGTATGGCGGCTTCTCTTCAATCACATGATATATATATATTTGTGGGGTGGCGGAAGTTAGAGAAATAAAATACAGAGGAACGACGTCGTCAGTACGTGTTTGCAGCGAGAGAAGAGAGAGAAACTCCAACTGTATTATTGTCCAGAAACTGAAACTCTATTAATATTACATCACCTCCGAACATATTACAAATGTTAAACTTCAAAAATGCAATAAAATCATCTAAAAGAGGGAAAGTTCTAATCTAATATGGGAACTAATTAATTAACAATTGATGCTGAAAATTACTCAGGATCGGATTTGGATGGAAATCGAGTGGGATTTAGTTCCCATGCGAAACTGCTATATTGATACACATAACGCTCGCTTGCTCATTTTCTTGCTACAATATTGCATTTCTTTATGCATGGTGGAAAGGAAACCATATGACCACAAGTTGGTATGGCTACTACAACTTTTTGTTACATCCCATATGGTTGAAAGAAAACAAAATAGTGGAAAAATAAAATAGAGACAAAAGATTTTACGTGGTTTGATTTATAACCTACGTTCACAGGTTAAAGCTTTAAAACTACATTATACTCTTATGAATTAACAATATTACAATACAAAATATTCCAATTATAAGAGACTTGAGGTAGATCGATAAGTATAGTAAACAAATCAATCTGATTTGGTTACCATCAAATTTCATTACAATCAAATCAATCAGATTTGATTGTCATCAAATCTGATTATGGAAGATTATAATCAAACCATATAATATATTCTAACATTTCTCTCAAACATAAAAGAAAATAGAGACAAAAAATTTTATGTGGTTTGTTTTATGACTTACGTCTACAGATTAAAGCCCTAAGGGCTACATGCATTATATTCTTATTGAATTGATAATATTATAATACAAAATACTCTAATTTATAAGGAAATTGGTGTAAATAAGTATGGTAACCAAATCAATTTGATTTTATTACTATCAAATTTAATTACAATCAAATCAACCAGATTTGATTTATAAGAGAATTGTAATGAATAAGTTTGGTAACCAAATCAATTTGATTTGATTACCATCAAATCTCATTATGGAACATTACAATCAAATCCCATAGAATGGTAATGAGAAGATTTCGCTAAATTTGATTTTTTTAGCCAATTTTTTTATGTTTTATTTATTTTTTTTTAAAAAAAAAAGGACCTAATTAGTGTTTTCCCATCTATTCTTACTTTCGATATAACTACAAGGCATTAATTTAGCCTACAAAATAAAACATTGGAAAATTACTCCAAAAGTTCCTGAGTATACTCTTGTGATAAATAAGGGCTTTAGTTTCTAATTTTGATAATTAAATATCCGAGTTTTAGCCTTGTTATAAATCAGTCTTTATGTACAGTTTTAAAAGAAGGCTTACAAACTATCATCTTCTCCACAACAAACCAATAAAAATGTGTCGTGCATCTAGATTCATGTCATCATGCCACATAAACAATTATGCTCAAAAGATTTTTTTTTTTACAAAAAAAGGTGAAGATCCACGCAACGACCACTCTCCACCAGAGGGAGGTGGTAGAGGGTGGCTCCACCCCATGGGGAGGACTCCTCTGTTGTTGACCTCTACGGGAGTGAATCTCCATCCCCACATCACCCCTAGCCCCCTCTAGAGGGGTCGAACCACCCTACCCCTCTATGGGGGTGGATCTTTACACCAGCACAAGTAGATGGGGTCTCCACGCACCCCTCCCACCACCCCTCTCTATAGGGGTGGAGCCACCCTGTACCATCCTCTTTTGCGGGAATGAAGGGTGGGAATGGAGGTGAATCTTCACCCTTTCTTTAATTTTATTATAATTATTAGACTTAATTTCTTATGTGGCATGATAATCAAAGTGGATCTGAATACACGAAGGATATTTGTATTGGTTGCAAGGATACACCTCAAGAACTTTTATGACAATTTCCTTTTAAAATTTTACATAAAACCAACAACAACAACGACGATAATCGTATTAATAATCAGAAACAAACAAAAATACCAACCTTCTCGAAACATTGTTGGTAAAGACATTGTTGCAGAAAGATTGTCCTCAAAAGAAATGAAAATTAATCTTCTTTGAATTATTGGGATATAAAATCAATGTGTCGTCATGTCAATAAGGTTGTCGTCATTAAAAGTTGTCAAAGATACGATCACACTGAAACCCGTCACTAGTTTGGGAGATTGGTGGTCCACCAGTTTACACTTTTGCTTTGCTAGTAAGCAGTAAAAGCCAGAGGT
Organism: Betula pendula; assembly: GCA_900184695.1. NCBI lineage: Eukaryota > Viridiplantae > Streptophyta > Magnoliopsida > Fagales > Betulaceae > Betula > Betula pendula. The sequence goes on along the minus strand of FXXK01000238.1, from coordinate 138,735 downwards.
ACGTGATGGGCGATCCCAAGGTAGAGAGTTTCCACAAGATTTGTCAGGAGCTTTTCCTTTCTCCTACAAAGTACGCATGCAGGGAGGAATGAAGATAATGATATTAATTTACTACTCGATCTACAAAAAGAATCTTACGAAAATGGCAAAAAAGAGAACTAGCTATATATGATTTCCACAAATCAATTAATAAACGAGAGAAGAAAAACACGACAACAATAAATATGCTTGCGCGCGTTGATATCCTATTGGATCCTGGCCTTACATTAACACTGAACTTCGCTATTAATTAATTTCATCCTTTGGATCACTATTACGAAAGATCCAAAACCATTCTACCAAGATTTTTTTGAGCAATGCAGTTATAAATTATTTTGCCTCTTTAATAATAATTTGGAGCCTACTATTATGCATTACCGACATAGTTGTAACGGAATTAATTTGGCTATATATATATTTTTATATTTTTCACCTAATATAGCTTATATGCAGTCCTTGCATGTGATACCCTTTTTTGACTGACAAAAAAGATACTTAATTATGAAAATGTCCTCAAACGAAAGGAAACCAATATATATATATAACAATTTTATCCTTCTAAGCCAACTCATAGTACTACAAGAAATTTGCTCATTAGCGTTGAGCTTATTTGCAGCGACACAAAAGTTGACGCTAATGGTAAAAAGGATCGGAGTTAGTATTAGTGTCGACCTATATGAAGTGTGAAATGTTAATATTTTATTTTGTTGGAACGTAACAAGTGTTTGGTAATAGTTACAAATCATGCTATTTGCTAATGTGCTACATGTCAAATTAAAGCAAAAATAATAATAATAATAATCATCAGCGCCGACCTTTGTGCCAACTTTTTGGGTTGATGCTAACGTCCAATCATTAGCGGCGACATATATATGCTTTCGATTCTAAAACATGTCGCGTTAACACAAATATAATCATTAATGTCAGAGAAGTAGCTAGCAACGACAAAATGTCGTCGTTAATGAGCTAATTTTTTGTAGGGCCAAATGTTGTTTTCATTATTTGTACTCCTCAGACAAATGTCGGAAATGTCATAGAAAGTATCGCCTGTTATTTAATAATGGATGTAAGGCACCTTCTAAGTTCTAGCTCAAGAGAATTACGCTTTGTAACAATCGTTCTCAAAATTAATTTAACTTTAATGGGAAATTTTAAAATAAAAAAACATGTAATACATACACCGTTCTATATATCCTACCTACATAATAAAATAATTTAACACATATTATATCGACTAATGTACATAGACGTTTGTAACTTTCAAAAAAAAAAAACTTCTGTTTATCATATGAAATTTTAATATCCTAGAAAACACATGCATGTTTTTATATTTAAAAGTATAGTACTATACAAACTAAATGTTTTTTATATTATACTTGTGTAAAAATACTTCAAAACCTCTTATCGGGACTATAATTGGTTATTGTGTTAAGTTGTGTCGTTGTAGTCGACAATATAATTATCAATAATTCTATTTTTCTCTATTTATATCAAACATCAATATTTTTACCATAGTCTTGAATTTTTTTTCTTTGATCTATTAAGACTTTCCTAAAAATAGATTTTAGGATTAGATTTTAATATCAATTTTATTAGTTGAAGTGATCGATATAGACATATATATAAGCCTCCGCTGCCTCCCTGTCTCAGTTCTTTATCTAACAATTCCATATCTTGACTTAAATATCAAATTCCTGAGGTGCCGAATTGGGGTTACCGATGAAAGAATAACGCCAAAAGCACCCTTCGATCCCTCCCCAAAGAGAAAAGAAAGAGCACAGTGGCTGGCATATATGCTTGTCAGGTTTGGAAAACCAAGGAAGATTGTTCATCACAATATCCGCCCTAAATGTCGTTTGCAGCAGTAAGCAACAAAATCTGACGTATATATTATTATAATTTATAAGCACCATTAATAGACTTAATTCATTTAAGAGAACCCCTCTTTAATTATAATTAGTTGGTTCCTGATCATCAGGATAATGATGAACAGCGGGGGCAGCTCTCAACAGAAGAAGGCCATCTTAGTCGGGCCTGATCGGCAGTCCCCAGCAGCGGATTCCCCGTCAAAGTAAGGAATAAAGCCTTATAATAGGAGTGGATCACGTAGATTTTGTAGGGGACTTAACGACTGCATGAGTATGGGCTCTATTGTCTCCACAAACCAATTATCTCACCACCACCAGCAGCTAATTTCCAAATTGGTGCAGCAGGTAATTTGGATCACAATACTAGTTTTTTTTTTTTTATTCAAATCAATGAAAACAGCGGGGGAGGGAAATTACAAGGGAGGGTCACAGCCACTCCCACAATACTAGCTTATATTGTCATTATTATTATTATTATGATTACGTACAATTATGCTTATAATTGTTATTATTATTATCATCATCATCTTCTCCTTCTTAAAAAGACAAAGCCAATGTTTTGGTGTTCCACATATTTGAAGCCCATTACAACCTGAATCCTTTAAAAGAAAACGTACCAAGTATATATATATATATGTTGGTTAAAAAATTAGACACTTTTTTTTTGAGTCAGTACTGTTCCAATCAATTCGACCCAAATTGCTGCCTTTCAAACGAGAATGGAATGGAAGAAAAGCGTCAACCAAATTACGTACAATTATTATTATAATAATAAAAAAGTACTTTAGAAGCCCATAGAGATTTAACCTTTTATCAAATCACTCAATAATGCTTTGTTATCAAATTGCTCCCACCATACAACAACGTCATCTTAACTCGACGTACATGGCAAATAAAAAGGAAAAGAAAGCTAGAGAGAGAATGGGAACAAAGGTGGGTGGTGGCCTCCCAATATCCTCCGACCAATAACCCGCATAGGGTTTGGATGGGTTGCCCATCCAACTCACTCACTCGCGGAGTGCAAGTGTGGGTTGTGCCACCCACATACAGAGGAGGGAGAGAGAGCGCTTCACTCTGCCCTTTCTAACCTATAGGCTAGAGCTAGGTTGTGGGTCATAACCCACCCATGCACATTGCCAATGAGCGAAGTGGGTCGCAACTCATTCCCTCTATCAATGGATAGAGTAGTATTCGAATAACCTTACCATTTTTTTTTTTTGTGATCCACGCCTCTTTTGCTAGTGGGTGGTCACCCTATTGATCACCCACGTTCACTAGTGGCATAGGTGGGTGAGTTGCGACTCACAACTTCCATAATAAACAAAGCAGGTGATAGGGCGACTCCACCCCTATCCATGGAGGGCGTGGTTGGGTTTACCATGCCCACTAACAATGCCCATGCATGTGGTTGGTGGGTGTGGGTGGGTTGAACAACCCATCCATTCCCTTTGTAGGGTGATGGCCACTCAACAACTCCCTACTAATAGAAGGGAGGTGGTTGGTCCACGTTTCTCTTCTTCTTTTTTTTCTTTTTTTTTCTTTTTTTTTTTATTATTTTTTTTTATTTTATTTACCTTTTTTCCTTTTTGTTTTTTTTTTTTTTTTAAGCTATGTGTCAAGCTGAAGTGACACATGTACATGAAGAGCTATTTTGCTAGGCCTGATCAAGGACAAAACAAGGAACTTAACTTTAAGGGGTCGGACTTTATTGAAATTATTTTTAAGGGGGCAAAGTAAAAAAATAAATACAGAATATTCTTTTAACAAATTTCAAGGCTAAAATTAATTTTTTTTTAACGCCTCTCAGCCCCCATCAATCTATCGATGTGTCTAAGTTGTCTTATATCTACGTGTCACAATTTCTATTAAAAACTCAAACGACAGATGCAGGAAGGAATCAGTTTGATAATGGAGCATAACTTGAGTGATTTAATTAACTTTAAACCTTAAGAGTTAATTTAATTAAAGATTAAACTTTAATAACCTCTACAGTATTTTTTGCTTTTTTTAGTAGATCACCTTCTTTTTTAAAATAAAAAAAAAATCTACCGCTACAGTAAATTTTTTGCCATTCTCAAGTGACTTGAATTTCCTTGACCTTTATCGGTGTTATGGATTAAACGACAAAAAGTTTGTTATATATGTTATTAGGCTGCAAATGTTTTATCGGTGTTCACATAGAAACGGTACAAGATTTTCATCGTTTAATAGTGTATATTTTAGGTGGTATAGAGCTAATTTATTTTGCCCGCTTGCCTGACAAATTAATATTTGGGGAAGTAGTTAGGGGATGTGAAATGGATGCCGGCGTAGGCATATTATTTGAAGACAAATGATTATTTTTATTCTTACTTATTTTTTTTTGTCTATTTTCATATAAAGAGATGTACAAATTTAATATTAAATCGGTGAGACCACATGTGTGATTTCATAATTTAATAGTGGATTTGAACATCTCTTGTATAGAGATGGGTAAAAAATAGACAAGAGATGAATGTGTAGCATCTCCCTTATTTGAATTGAAATTTAATAATCTTAATATTCATTAAGAATTGTCGCATTCCATGTACGCTAGAAGATGTAGACCACAAGAAGGTATGCGTAGGTAGAGAAAGAGGGAGGGGGGACCAATAGGGGCCTTCCCCCCCCCCCCCCAAATAAAACAAAAAAAAATTTCAATGTCAATTTTTTTTTTTTAACCTATTGGCCCCTACCTAATTTTTTTTTTCCCCCTACCTTATAATTTTTTTTGGTCTTGACCCCTCCCCATATTACCTCCTGCCTCCATCCCTATGCATAGGCCTAACGGGTTTTCTAGTCCAGTTGGCAATAGTTGAAAGTGTCTTTTTAAAAACTTATTATTTGAAAATGTAAAAAAAAAAAATTGTGTTTTTAAATTGCAAGCAATAGAATGTGTTTTTAAAAGCACACGATTTTAAAAGTTAAACTACGATTTTAAATATCAAACTGTGATTTTATCAAATATTTAACTACATTCTTAAAAATCGCATTTTTAAATCGTATATTTTAAAATTCTATATTTTGAAATTACAAATTCAATCAGACCTTAATAATATATGAATTCTCTTCTTAGAACCAACATCAAGCTTTTTATTATTATTATTATTATTTCTAAGAAATGCTAAAAGCAACATTTCCATTCCACCCTCATCCCACTTAGTTTACATGACAATACTTATTAGCTCTTGATTTTATTTTATTTTTTGAGTTTTTAAACAAAAACATCATGTAAGGATTATTTGGTAATTTCATGGGAGCCCAATGAGTTGGAATGAGATAGAAATGTAATTTTTAACATTATACTTATTATTATTATTATTATTATTATTATTATTATTATTTTGGTGGGTGGGGAGACTCAGAACTAGCCCATTTTAGCACTATTTTTTTTTTTTTTTTGGGTGCGTGGGGAGGGGTCAGAACTAAGCCCAAGCTCAATCACAATAACATCATTGAGATTGGGCTTTTATGCATCTCAGGTTGGTCCCATCTGTGCTTGAGCCCTTTGGATGGTCATCCTCGAGTGAGCTTGACCGTGGTCTACTTTTGCCATTTAGTGATCATATTTAACTTCATGATTCGTCAAACCAAACAAAATAAATAATTAAATACATAAAATTAACATATCTATTTTTTTTTTCTAAGCTAGAGAATTTTTTAAATTTATACTCATAAGGAAAAAAACATTAACAAAAACATACCCAATAAATTATATACCTTTAAAACTTCACCTAGAATTCTATTTACATAAAAAACTTAAGAGTCTGTTTGAAATTGCGTTACAGAGCTACTTAATAAACTGTTACATAATTACCATACAGTTTGATGATGTGTTAGTAAAAATTAATCATTGCATTAATACCTGCAAAAAAAAAGGAAAAAAAAAAGTTTAATAGTTAATTTTCACTACTACATCATCATCAAATTGCATATTAGTCTACTAAATGACATTATTAAAAAATGTGATTATTTTAACTTCTTTGAATTAATCCATCAGTTTATGGACATCCCATATCAACATCCAAATTCTTCAAGGCCGAGTAATGTTACATACCATCATTTTATCTTCATTTAATCCTCCAAAGTTAATGTTGCTTTCAAAATCACAATTGAGAATTTAATGGTAATTTTAAAAGTTAAATCAACTTTGAGAAAAAATGATAGTACGTAGCATTACTTATTTAACATTAAACTATCTTATAACATATTCTCAATTATGATTTTAAAAACCACACGCATCAACTTTAAAAGATGATGATAGTATGTAGCATTACTCATTCAACATTAGATAATCTTATAGCATTACCAATAACCTTCATTTATGAGATAAATTTAAAAGTTTCCTGATTTAACGTTCCAATGCTTGACTTAATTAGAATATTCTTTTTAAACTATTATTGGCAATGTAGGCAGAAGTAGCTTTCCTCTCAATTTATATTTCTTCTTGTTACAAATTATTATGTGCTTTTTTGGTATGCAAAGGTAACCGATTTGGAAAAGGAGGTCGAAAATCAGAAAGAACATCGGCTCATGTACAGAAAAAGATTGGAAAGAACACAAGAATATCTAAGGTATTGTCTCCAAATAGCACAAGAACATGGATTCTTGCACCTCATTACTAACGAGAAAGATGATGGACAACAAAGTTTTCTTCTTCCCTCCGACATTTTTAATGCTTCTAGCCCTCTGGCGCTAACCCCGTTCCAACAAATTTCTGACTTAGCAGCCATCGTTAATCAAGCCAATCTCAATGGATGGCACATCCATCCACATCAGGTCAGTCAACTCTTCATTGAGTACTTTCCACAAACACCCACGATACATGTCAATGAGTACATTTCCATCCACATCAGGTCAGTCAACTCTTCATTGAGTACTTTCCACAAACACCCACGATACATGTCAATGATTACTCTCTTGATTGACCCTACTGGAACAGATTGAATTGCAAGAAAAGATCGGCCACGGAAGCACCGCAGATATCTACACAGGAACATGGCGTGGACTTGACGTTGCGGTGAAGTGCATTTACCCTGATTATTTTCTCTCAAATGTGAACGGCGTTTCGTTTTTCGCTCAAGAGGTGGATATTTTATCACGGCAGCGGCATCCCTTTGTGCTCCACCTACTGGGTGCGTGCCTCGAGCCGCCTAATCATGGGTGGGTGGTGATGGAGATGTTGGGCATGACACTCAAGGACTGGCTTCATGGGCCGGGAAAGAGACAGAAAGAGAGGACGGTGCCGTTTCCGCCAATCAAAGAGAGGCTAGGTGGGGCGTTGGAGATTGCTCAAGCAATGCAGTATCTTCATCAACAGAAGCCCAAGGTTATTCACCGGGACCTCAAGCCTAGCAACATTTTCTTGGATGATTCCAAGCACGTGAGGGTGGCGGATTTTGGTAATGCCCGTTTCTTGACTGATCAACAGATGGCGCTCACCGGTGAAACAGGCAAGACCTGTCACACTTTGGCGCCATGTCGCCATGCATGTCGCCTTCGAATAATATCACGCATCTCTGACTCTAACATTATATATAGAGGACTGCTTGCAATCTCCTAGAAATTTTTTTAGGAGATGAATTAGTATTTTTTTTATATTTTAAATTAAATGGGATCCGCCTTTTTATTTGAAGAGGTGAACCCTATTTGATTTTTTTTTTTTAAAAAAAAAAATGCTAGTTGATTCCTTAGAAAAATTTTTAGTAGATGTTTAAGCATTTTTCTTATATATAAATGCACTTGAAACTTTTTGTTTTTTGTTTTTTTTTTTTTTTTTTTGGAACATATAAGATACATAAAACTTTAATCACGTCTTAAATCACTAGTAGCAATTTTTTTAAAATTCCTTATTTTTAATGTTCTCAAAAGTTGTATCTTAAATTTAGACCATAAGAAAATATCAAAGGAATCAAAAGTTGTACCCTAAATTTAGAGAACTAAAATTGGTTCCCTTAAATTATTTTAATATAAAATATTTTCTATTTCTTCACTCTTTCATTTAGCATTTGTTTTAAATAATATTTAAATAGTTTATCTTTCCTCTATCTTTCTGTTAGTATTTAATTTAAAGAATATTTAAATGATATATGAAAATGATAAGGGAAACTATTATTTAATTTGTTTGGTTCCTTACATTTAGGGATAATCGAAGGGAAGTTGTTTCTAGTGTTTTTATATTTGTTTTAATTTTTCTAAAAATTAAAATATGTTAAAATATTAATTAAATGATTAAATAATTAACGATTTAACATGACATCTCATTCACCTCTTATTTTAATTAAATATTTTATGTATTGAATCTCACTTAGAGTATTTCTAACAAATGTTCTAAAATTATAAACCTCTATATTGTGTATATTAAAATAATATGCAGCAAAAATCATCATGTCCCACATATTCTGCTTTTTGATTAGCTACTTTTAAATGAGCACTATAACTTATGTAATCTATTTTTTTAATCATTTCTCACTCTTCTATCTCTATTTTTGTTACAATCGTTTATCTATCTTTTCTCTTGACAGTTTAAGAAAAACAATAAAAGAATACTATGAAATAATATTTGTTAAAAATAGAGAATATAATAAAATATTTGTTGGAGTTTATATTAAAAAAATAGTATGTAAAACAGAAAATTGTGCTTTTTTATTAGCTTTGCATATCATTGATGAAGATGCTTTCAAATTTTAAGAGAAGTTTGAGCTCACACATGAAGTAAAATATTAAAATATTAACTAAATGATTAAATTAATTATTTAATTAATTTAAATTTTTTAGATAATAATGATTTGAAGGGATAATCATAACCAAAGTTTGATAGTAACACATTCTTCCCTTTTGACTTGACAAAAAAAGATTTTTTTCCCTTTAATTTTTTCAGGAAAACTTGTCTACATGGCACCAGAAGTAATCAGATGTGAGCCCTATGATGAAAAATGTGACGTATACAGTTTTGGTGTCATACTTAATGAGATCATTACTGGGGAATATCCATACATCGAGACAGATTACAGTCCCATACAGGTAAATCAACTTATCCATCTAAACTTCAAAAATTCTACCATATTAATTAGAGGACTTCCTGTTATAAGAAAAAAAAAACACAATAACTCATAAATGAAGACTAATAGATAGAATGCCTAAATTTGATAATTTTCTTAGTAGGATGAATTACTATAATTAGTATAACTATCATCTTCTTTTCTGGATCATCGGATTCAATATTTTATTTTCACACAATGAGTACACGATTAGTATAAGATTTACCAAACTAACAGGGTTTGCTAATTTTGAATTGTTGTTTCCTGTTTCTACATCAGATTGCCATGGAAGTTGGAGAGGGTAACCTAAGGCCCAAGCTTGCTGAGGACGATGGTCAACTTGGAGGGCTCATTGACCTCATTTGCCTTTCATGGGATCAGGATGCTAATAATAGACCATCCTTCGAAACAATCATTTGTAATCTGAAGAAAATTCATAAGAGTTTTGCAGAAACTGTTTAGTTTAGTTTTTTTTTTTAAAAAAAAAAATAGTTTTCATGTAAAAGTTTAGAGAGCAAGTTGTTTGCCCTAAAATGCAATCTAGGGGATTGTGAAAGGAGTGGGAACTCAAAGCAAAGTGGACTGAGTGGCGCAAAGAAATTAAAAAAAAAAAGAAAAAGAAAAAGGGAAATAATATCGCACCTCCATCTTGTTTTCCTGAGTTTTATTTGAAAACCATAATTTCCAATTTTCTTATAACAACAAAATATCAAATACTTCTCTTTTTTTTCTTTTTTCTTTTTTTCGGTGTAAATAATTTTTGAAAAATATTTTTCATATTTTTTGGAGTTTGGTGCGATGAAAAATCATAGTCAAACCAAAAATATTTTCGATTTAACCAGAAAAACTTCTTTAATTTTCGTCAAATTATTTCCCTTTATTAAAATCGAAAACTATTTTTCAAGTTTGAGCTTCTCCTTTTCAAATTTTTAGAATTCGCTAAACAACCATCAAACCTTTGCCGAACCTCGGCTAGAGGTTGCTAGCCGTTTTTCGTCATCACACATTTTCCGTTTTATCTAAAAAATATTTTTAGATAAATCATTTTTCTTTTGTTGAAAACATTTTTTGACAAAAAACATTTTAAGTCAAAATAAACGGAATTTCAGTTTTATTTGAAGACCTAAACTTTGATCCAGCATCAATCCAAAACCTTTGTCCTCTCAGCCGTAAAATTAATAACAGAGAAAGAGTATGCAGAAGTATAATCATCCTCCTAAGATTAAAAATAAATAATAAATTACCGCAAATAGTCGGTTCAAAATCTTAAGCTTAATCTTTTATTTGGTTGATTAATTTTAACTTTAATGTGATATCACAGTAACAAACTGTGGGAGCATTGTCAATAGCCTTGCAAGATAGTACTAGCTAAAATAGCTAAAAATAATATTACTCAATTGTAATTATTTATTTTTTTAAAGCACTTTTAGCAGCCTCATTATTTTGGCTATCAACTTTTATTATTTCATTTATATATTATTTTTTAAATATTTTTTTATTTTTTCTTTAACATTTATATTTTTGAATGTTTGTCTTTTCTTAACTGTCATATTTTTGAATGTCTTATTCTAACAGTCATATTTTTTAATATTTGTCTTATCGGTCATATTTTTTTAAATTTTTTTTTTATTAACTGTCATATTTTTAAAATTTTGTTTTTTTCTAACATTCACAACGACAACGTGGGACTCAACGACTTAGCTTGACTTTGTGTAACAACCGGTTCTCGTCCAATATTGTTACAAAGAAATGAAAGTTTGCACTGAGTGTGAAAAATAAATATAAAAAAAAGAGAGAAATTTTATTATTTTTTATTTTTTGGGTGAGTGAACAATACTCACAAAACAAAAATCACTATTTTGTTGACTATTGGGGAGGGTTTTTTTTTTTGTTTTTGTTTTGGTGATTTTTAGTGAGTCTAGTAGCAGGGACGAAGCTGGGGAGGTTGATTGGGAATTGCTCAGTTCCCACATCTAGATATTATTATTAATTATTTTTAACATGAATGAAAATGATGGTTTCTTATAAAGACTGCAAAACTTGAAGAAACCAAAGTTTCAATACTGATATACGATGGCATAAATGAAACAAATCGTGGAGTCGTGCCGTTATTTAACTCCAATCTCGGTGTAATTACAGGAGAAGGAGCTGATGACGAGAACTATTAACAATATATTAGTAAATATTAAATGATAGACAAAGTTTCCCTCCAATTCAATTTGGAATAATTTTTTTTTGATCTAGTCATATAAGATGATATGTGGTTCATTTTTTAATAGCATGTAAAATGTACATATTATTTAATAAAAAAAATTCAACTTGTTCATACTATTAAAAAAATATATGCTATCACTGTTAAAAACATATATTTTTTTTTATATAATGAGTTAAAGAAATTCTTCAAACTAATTTAAAAAATAAAAACTCTATCCTTAAATAATTTACTAGGGAGTTTTCTTTATATTTCTAAGTGGATTCCAAATCTTTTGTTAGTGGTGATCCAGAAGCCTATATATAATTATATGATATATAGAAATAATAATATATAATATAAATGAGAAATTATATAGTCACCTTCATGTCTATCTTATGTCAATGAAAAGTTATGTTGGTTTTTGAAAAATACCATTGAATTTATTATTGATAATTATTGACTTTGATCTAAAGGTGATTTTAAAAGCACGTCACTTTTGGTTGACATAAGGTAACACATAGAGAGTGACTGTATCATTACTCTCCTCTCTCTCTCTCATATATTAATACATATACTATAGTATAGTAATATATATATATATGAGAGAGAGAGAGAGAGAGAGAGAGAGAGAGAGCCACATCTTTTACACTTTTCCAATGCCTTAGATCAATTACGTGTTTACTATATATGGCCACACCTTTTCAATGCAATGCATATTAATCCACAAACACATTAAAGTTTTCGTATCTACTTTCTACACATTTTTAGGTAACTTTTTAAAAATTATGATTTGTGAAGTCAATATTTATTGGAATTTAATTTTCAAAATCACCTATAGGTGAGGGGAAATATCGTGTAAAGAATTAGGAGTGTGTGTAATATTACTCATGTATCAATTGATATCAGAGTGATAATTTGTAGTGATTAAATTTAAGATGAATAATTTAATATAGTATAAAAGTAAAGGTCATGAGTTCAAACATTATCTCTTTAATTCACTTCTTATTTTAATTAAATATTCTATTTGTTCCTCAGTAGTCTTGGTGGAATTCTTATCCTGTGTTCCTCAGTAGTTTTGTAAACACTGAGCAAGGCTCCTTTTGATATAAAAAAAGTATGATTCTTTCTCAAAAAAAAAAAAAAAAAAAATCTATTTGTTTCCAAATTCACCTCCCATTTGTTTCTATAATTTACTTCTCATTTTAATTTAAATATTTTTCGTCTTAAAACTTCACTTTGAATCAACATGTGAGTTGAGTGTTAGTTTAAATATTAAATTTATTTTACGTATTTAATAAATGAAAAAAAAAACTTCAAATAAAATAGTAAACCATTGTCATGACTCAAACCATGGTGGCCAAACCATAGTTTTTTCAGGTTATGTATTCATATGATGAATATTGATTTTTTTTTTTAATTTTTTTTCTATTCAATAAAGTAAAAAAATAGCTAAAAATAAAGTTATGATTTTCACTCTTAATCTAAATGAAAAATAAATAAAAATTTAAATACTTTCAAACACAAAATAGAAACACCCACTTAACTCACCCATTTACACTAAAATTAGCACTACTAAAAGCAGCCTACTAATAACCTGAAAAAGGTCAGCAAGTCGGTTTAACCTTTTTACGTGGCACACAAATATGAAATTAATTAAGACGAATTATATGTGGACATCATATATGGTCCATGCCACTAAGTAGTGATTGGCTATCACATCATATGAAAATATAATTAGTATCAATTTTATAAGCACTCCATTCACATAATTTTGAAAAAACATAATATATTATATATATCACTCTAATTCAGTTTGAAATAATTTTTTTTTGATCTAGTCTATAAAAATGATATGTGTTCATTTTTTTAATAGCATATGAAATGTACATATTATTTTAATAAAAAAAATTCAACTTTATTTTACTATTAAAAAAAAAATATATGCATAATTCACATGCTTAAAAAAACATAATTTTTTCTATAAATGAGTTAAAAAAAAATTCTTCCAACTAATTTAAAAAAAAAAAAACAAAAAACTCTTCCTAAATAATTTACTAAGGGAGTCTCTCTATATTTCTAAATGGATTCCAAATCTTTTGTTAGTTGGGATTCCAGAACCCTTACTTATATATATAATTGTGTTTTGTGTAATTTTATATATGTTACCTCCCATTTATATTTTATGCAAGCCAAGGAGTGATGTGGTTTTTTAAATCACTATTTGAATTTTATTGTCGAAATTATGACTTTTGACTCTAATGATGAGCTTAAAGCCACGTCACTTTTGCGTTGACACAAGATAAACATTAAAGAGTGACTTGTATCATTACTCTTATATATATTAATCTATATATTATATAGATAGAAGGAGAGAGAGTGAGAGAGAGAGAGAGACAGAAGACGAGGACGAGCTGACTACATTCTTTAACTTTTCCAATGCCTCTTAGATCAGTTACCGTGTTTAACTATATATGGGCCATACACCTTTCCAATGCATGCATATTATGCCACACACACTCAAAAGTTTTTTATCATATTCTTCACATTTTTATTAGTTTTAAAAATTATTATTGAATTGTGATGGTCAATATTTATTGGATTTTAATTTCAAAGTTCACTTATAGGGTGTAGGGGAAATAGGTGTGAAGAATTAGGAGTGTGTATAATATTACTCATGTATCAATTGATACCAGAGTGATAATTTGTAGTGATTAAATTTATTATTTTCTATCAATTTTAATTTTGTAAGATGAATAATTTAATATAGTATAAAAGTAAAGGTCAGGAGTTCAAATATTATCTCTTTAATTCACTTTTTATTTTAATTAAATATTCTATTTGTTTCCAAATTCACCTCCCATTTGTTTCTATAATTTACTTCTCATTTTAATTTAAATATTTTTTGTCTTAAAACTTCACTTTGAATCAACATGTGAGTTGAGTGTTAGTTTAAATATTAAATTTATTTTTACGTATTTAATAAATGAAAAAAAACTTCAAATAAGATAGTAAACCATTGTCATGACTCAAACCATGGTGGCCAAACCATAGTTTTTTCAGGCTATGTATTCATACGATGAATATTGATTTTTTTTTTCTATTCAATAAAGTAAAAAAATAGCTAAAAATAAGTTTATGATTTTCACTCTTGATCTAAATGAAAAATAAATAAAAATTTAAATACTTTCAAACACAAAATAGAAACACCCACTTAACCCACCCATTTACACTAAAATTAGCACTACTAAAAGCAGCCTACTCTAATAAGCTGAAAAAAGTCAGCAAGTTGGTTTAACCTTTTTACGTGGCACACAAATATGAAATTAATTAAGACGAATTATATGTGGACATCATATATGGTCCATGCCACTAAGTAGTGATTGGCTATCACATCATATGAAAATCTAATTAGTATCAATTTTATAAGCACTCCATTCACATAATTTTGAAAAAACATAATATATATCACTCTAGCCTTTTTTTTTTTTAAAAAAAAATAATCATAATATCACTCTTCTTGAAACCTCTTGGATTTTTCAAAAATCGATTAACGGTAGAATGGAGCTTGTCAAATATTTGCGAATTCGAAATTTGTAAAAATAATATTATGAGAAATTTTTAGTATTTATCTTTTTGGTCCATTTTGATTTATTTTTAGTCTTTTTTATTTTTAGCAAAATGAGATAATCTTCAAACATTTTTCTAAAATATTATCTTAAAAGTAATGATTGTAACTTGTAAGTTTTTATCACTTTAGTGCTATACTATTCTATACACTATACACGATACTGACATATGGTCGATTGCGTACGACAGCATTATTACTTTGTTAAGAAAAGTCAAAAAAAGTCACCTGCATATATTTTTTCTTTTTTAAGTAAAGTCACCTTCTGTCATTAAGGATTTGCAAATCTTTCCATTATTGTTCTGAGCAGCCATTGATTGATGCTGAAACTCCAAAAGGAGATGCCAAAAATGAATCTTTCAATGAGTAGAATTTTTCTCAAATAGGACTTTTTTTTTAAAAAAAACTACGGCAGTAGTTTTTCACCATCAGGAATTATATTTTTAAATGTTTATTTTTTAAATATTTGTTTTATTTTGATGGTTATGTTAAAATATTATCTCTTTAATTAATTTATTATTTCAAGTAAATATTCTACTTGTTTTCAAATACATTTTTTATTTGTTTTCAAATTCGTCTCCCATTTGTTTTTATAATTTATTTTTCATTCAATTGAATATTTTTTGTATTGAACTTCATTTTCAATTTTCATGTGAAAAGAGTGTTAGTTTAAATATTAATTAAATTATTAAATTTATTTTTAACTATTTATTAAAGCTTTTGAAACAACAATGAGTGAAGGAATGAAAAAAACTTTCAAATAAAATGGTCACAAGGGGAGCTTGAATGGTGGCCAAACCACAAAGTTTTTCCAAGCAACGTCTTCATACGATGAATATTGAATATATATATATTTTTTATTCAATAAAGTAGAAAAATAACTAAAAATAAGGTTAAGGTTATGTTTTTTCCATTCTTGAACTCAATGAAAAAATAAAATAAATAAAGAACAAAATTTTGAAACTAAAATTAGAACAAAAAAAATGAAACTAAAACTAAAAATTCAAAAAAAAAAATGCTTCCAAACACAAAATAATAAACAGTCCACTTAACTCACGCATTTAAACTAAAATTAGACTAAAATTAACTCACCCATTTAGTCTTTCTTGATGATTCATATTTCTATAATAAGGCGAAAAAAGTCGGCAAGTTGATTTAACCATTTTACTACGTGGCACACAAGTATGAAATTAATTAAGACGAATTATATGTCGACATCGTATATAGTCCACTAAGTAGTTGTTGGCTATCACATCATTTGAAAAATATAATTAGTATCAATTTTATAATTTTGATATGACATAATATATATCACTCTAGCGCTTTTTTTATTTTCTTATTATTTTTTTTAAATCATAATATCACTATTCTTGAAACCTCTGGTTGATTTTTCAAAATCGATTAACGGTAGAATGGAGCTTGTCAAATATTTGCGAATACGAATAACAATATTATGAGAAATTTTTGGTATTTATCTTTTCGGTTATTCATCTTTCTTTTGTAAAGTGATGGACCTCTTTTTTTTATTTGTAAAAAAATAAAAAAAAAATAAAAAATAAAAAGATGAAGTTCAAACATTTCTCTAACCTTATCTTAAAAGTAATGATTGTAAGTTTATAAATAGATAGATCCCGTTAATGCTATAGTATACATCATACCGACATACAGTAGATCGCGTATGACAGCATTATTACTTTTTTTAAGAATAGTCCAAAAAAAAAGTCGCCTGCATGTATTTGTTTTTTTTTAAAGTAGAGTCACCTGCATAATTTTTTTTTTTAAAAAAAAGAAAAAAGTCACCGAGTGTTCTCGCAAATTTTTGTCCAACAGTATTTTGGCGCGAAATTAAGTTCACTAGGGATTTGCTAATCTTTCCATTATTATTCTGAGCAGGCATTTATTGATGCTGCGCTGAAACTCGAAAAGGAGATCTCAAAAACGAATCTTCATTGAGTAGTTTTATTCCCACAAATAGGACTCTTTTGTTTTTTGTTTTTTTTTTAAGTTTAAAAAAACTACAGCCGCAGTTTTTCAACCATCAAGATTTAAGTTCAAGCTTGGTTATGGAAAGCTGTGGTGCTTGACGTGCCACGGCTTTGGCCGATGGATGCTAAGCAGACAGCTCACAGAGGCGGCGAAGTTAGCATGGTCGAAAACAAGGCCCCAAATTATGGGCAAGTCGTCGTGGAAATCAAAGGCGAAGGGTCTTCAAAACCCGTTAAAGAGTCTTCTACCAAAGCCTCAGAAGATTCGCCTCGCCAAGCGTTGTCGAAATCGGTCCCAATTAGCTGCTCGTCGCCAGAGATCTCGAGCTTCAGTTGCAGCCCCAATAGGCCTCCTAAGGTTCCCACCAACAATGAGAACTTTACACGAAGACAATCTCTGGCAAGGTCAGTGTCTTCCAAACAGAAATCAAGAATCGGGGAACAACCTTATTCTACTTACTACAACATGTTTGATGATAATCGTTCAGCTGTGAATAGTAACAAACTGTTAAGGAGCACTACTAGAAGGGCGTCGCTTACTCCGAAGACGCGATTGATGGAGGATGATGAAGAGATTTACAAGAAGGTCAAATTGAAGAAAGCGAGGCATAGGAAATTGAAGGCTAAGGCTTTGGTTGAGCTAATTGTGTTTGGTTGCATTTTGGGTTGGTTAGTGGCTAGCTTCACTGCCGAGAGATTGAAGACTTTGATGGTGTGGGGTTTGGAGTTTTGGAAATGGTGTGTGCTTGTGATGGTGATCTTTTCGGGAATGTTGGTTACCAATTGGTTTATGCATGTGGTTGTGTTCTTGATTGAAAGGAACTTTTTGCTAAGGAAAAAGGTGCTGTATTTTGTTCATGGGCTGAAGAAGAGTGTTCAGGTCTATATTTGGTTGAGTTTGGTTCTCCTTACATGTGTATTGCTTGTCAATCACGGGGTTAAACGATCGAAAACCGCCACCAAGCTTCTGGGTTATGTTACCCGGACTCTTGTTTCGCTACTAATTGGATCATTTTTGTGGTTAATGAAGACTCTGTTGCTGAAGATCTTGGCATCGAATTTCCATGTGAACACCTTCTTTGATAGAATTCAGGAATCAATCTTCCATCAGTATGTACTTCAGACCCTTTCGGGGACTCCCCTTGTAGAGGAGGCAGAGAGCGTTGGGAAATCGCCGGGCACTGGCCGGTTGACCTTCAGGAGTGCGAAGCAGAGTAAAGGAAAGCAGGAGATAGAGGTAATCGATATTGGGAAACTTCATAAGATGAAACATGGAAAGGTTTCTGCTTGGACCATGAAGGTGTTGGTAGATGCAGTGATGAGTTCGGGGCTTTCCACAATCTCGAATGCATTGGATGAGAGTGTTGATAATGATGACGAAAGCGGTGAGCGGACAGATAAGGAGATTACCAGTGAGATGGAAGCAACTGCCGCTGCCTATCACGTTTTCATGAATGTCGGTCGGCCTGGTTGCAAGTGAGAAAATCTTCCTTTTAAAGAACTTTCCTCATGTCTATATTGGTCTTTTTATCAACATCTTATATTTATGAGTAGGTATATTGATGAGAACGACCTTCTGAGATTCATGGTTAAGGAAGAGGTGGATCTTGTGTTTCCTCTGTTGGAAGGAGGAGAGACAGGAAGGATCGACAGCAAAGATCTTTCAGACTGGGTGGTAAGACAATTTCTTTTTAAGCTTATCATCTTATCCGCTTACCTTTTAGGATAATTTAATTAAACATTTCACATGTTAGGGCTTACCTATTAAAAAAAAGTTTGAAGTTTGAGGCCGTATATAAATAAGAGAGTCTTAAAATATTGATTAAATGACTAACAATACTTCTAAAGTTTCAGTTCTGTTACTAAATGTATGTCTGTGACTGTGATTGTGTAGGTGACGGTCTACAAGGGCCGGAAAGCACTAGCAAATGCTTTAAACGACACCAAAACTGCTGTCAAGCAGTTGAACAAAATTATGACAGTAATCCTGATTGTGGTGACGACTCTTGTGTGGCTTCTTTTGATGGAAATTGCAACAACAAGAGTTCTTGTCTTTCTCTCGTCACAGCTTGTGGTGGTGGCTTTTATCTTTGGAAATACCTGCAAGACAATATTTGAAGCTATTATATTTGTTTTTGTAATGCATCCATTTGATGTTGGCGATCGATGTGTCATTGATGATATTCCGGTAACCTACAAAGAACCATCTTCAATGTATTTCATCTTGTCTCTTGAGAGGAATAATACTTCATTAACTCTGTTTGGTATCTGGTCCTTGACATGCAGATGATGGTTGAAGAGATGAACATTTTAACAACAGTCTTCCTGAAGATCGATAATGAAAAGGTATATTATCCAAATTCAGTTTTGGCCACGAAACCCATCAGCAATTACTACAGAAGCCCTGATATGGGTGGTTCTGCTGACTTCTCGATTGATTTTATGACACCAGTAGACAGGATTGGGATGCTGAAAGATAAAATTACGCAGTAAGTTAACTAAACCCTTGATTATAAATAATGATGCAATTATGTGAGACTATTATGGTTATTTGAAACTAATTAATGCCTTTATGCTAATTGGCTTTTAAAAGGAAAATTGGGCGAAATATATAAATTGGGCATAATCTAGTGTAATTATGTTCTTGTAATGCAAGTTGTTAGATCATCAAAAAGGTGTTGCAGATTTATTCCAAACAGTAGTAACTTCAACTTAGATGTATAAGCATTGTATTCTTAATTCGCAAGAACATGTTGTGATAGTTTCCTTTACTGGACACAAGGACGGACTTATGTGTAGACCAAGGCACCCTTGATTTTTTTTTTTCCCAATTTTTTTTATTAAGTTAAATATATATATACATATATATTTTAGGCTTAAAAACTATGTTTGACCCTTATCAAAAATAGGTTTGACTCCTCATTCATACTTTAGTCCCTTCATATGAAAATCCTAATTCTGATCTTGATTAGATAGGGTATCCACGTTCCATCCGCGACGTCACATCAGCTTTGGTGGATACTTGTCCAGATTATAACATTACTCTTTTCAATATGATCATGGAGTAATTGTTGACTTCAACTTGTATTTCTCTCCATTTTTGTTTATTATTGTTATTAGAGGCGTTAAGTAGAATGAGAGCTTTGTTTAAGGCCAAATTTATATGAGATGTCATTATTGAGAAGGTAGAGCGTTGTTTGATAGGATGAAAGATGATGTATTTGTCTAAGGGTTGGAGGGTGACCTTGATCAAAAGTTCTTTGTCTAATATGCCTACTTCATGTCTCTTTTTTCCTCCCGATTGGTGTTGCCTACCGCATAGAGAAGTTGCAACAAGACTTTTTGTGGGGGTGGTATTAGTGATGAGTTTAAATTTCTTTTGGTTAGTTGGCCTAAGATGTGTTCTCCAATCTTTGAAGGAGGGTTAGGGTTTGTAATTTACTTTTGTTCGACCAAGTGCTATTGGGGAAGTGGCTTTGGCGTTATGTTTATGAGAGAGAGGCCTTATGGTAGGTGGTTATGGATTCTAAATATGGCAACCACGTGGGGTGGATGGTGTTCTCCATGGGGCGTATATGGTGAGGCTTTGGAAGAATATCAGGAGGGGTTATGGGAGTTTTCTAGTCATATTATATTTGAGGCTGGTGATGGCTATAGGATTAGATTCTCTTATAATGTGTGGTGTGGGGATCAAACCCTCGAGGTAGCTTTTCTGGATTTGTTCTATTTGGCCAGTTGTAAGAATGTTTTAATGGCAAATTTTTTGGAGTTTTTTAGTGACTCTTATCAATGTTAGCTTTTTCAAAGCGGCTCAAGATTGGGAGGTGTTTCTTCTTTACCTCTTTCTTCAATTTTGAGAAGGAACAAGAGTAGTTGAAAACAACTATTTCTAATTTACACCCTAATGCATAGCGGAATAAAAATAATCACAGCAGATAGATATAACAATAAAAATATTGTAGTGAATATAAGAATCAAACCACAAACACAACAGACATCAATACCATATTTTGTTGACGAAGAATAAAACCTTGCACAAGGAAAAACCTCTACGGGGTAGCTAAACCTAGGATATCACTCCATTATTAGAACAACTAATTACATGCAAAGAAAACGTACAACCCCATGTAATTCACTTAGACAATCTGTATGACGAACTGCTCTTCATGTGTCTCTACTCCAACTCTCTTGTTGGCCGTTCTTCTAAGAGTGATCTCCTTACCAATTCTATCGGTAGACTTTAGTTGATGCGTAGATGTGCAATAGCAGCACTATGGCTTGATCTCCACTCTAAGAGTATTCGACACACGAACGCTACTCTTGGCACAAACCTCAAGATCTTTGTTGTGGCAACCCGATTCAATACAACATTTTTTTTTTCAACCAAGTCGTCACAATACATAACTGGACATAACTATTAACAATAACTCATAACAGAGTTGAAACATTGTAGCGGAAACTAAAATAAAACGATAATGAGAGTGACATGTAACACATGAAGCTGACATACATTTATATTATAAAGCTTTTAACATGAATTCTATACATCAAAAGAATGACTATACAAAAGTGTCACATATGACACAAGCTATATACATCAACATTGTTTATATACATCACAAATTGATGTAAACAAAAAATAGACTAAACTATAAATCTGTACAAAAGACACCTGATGCTCAACGCCATCAATCATAGTAGCCCAGATATGCAGTTACCGGATCATCACTTCTACACTATAGGGCAGCACTTCTACGGGCAGATAATAACTCGGGCAGCACTTCTACACTATAAGTCTATTACATCACTTTACAATGCCATATGAACATCATAACAACATTATAATAATTGTAGTGTAGTCACACAAACTTATACAAGCATTACTACAACATTGCAATAAATCTAGCTATTACACATATTGAAACTCAGGCATTACAATTGTGCTATAAATGCATTTCTAATAAGGTGTTATCCATTCAAGCATTATAACATTGTATTAAAAACTCTAACTAGCTAAATAATCAAAAGCTAGAGTTGATGTTGTCTTTTTTACGCTAAGTTATGTTATGATGATTTTAGTTATCTTGCTCTCATTATTGATTCATATGACTTAGTTATATGACTATCTTGTTAAAAAAAAAAAAAAAAAAAAAGATGCATCTTCCACTGCATTGTTCTCTGATTAAGGGATTTATGCAATTCTTTGAGTTATTTACTTGTTAAATTGTTTGAGAATATTACGGTGACATTCCGAGTTAATTACTAGTTAATTAATTTTAGGGTTGTCACATGAAAATAATAATGAGAATACTTCTCGCCTAGTTACAGAAATAAATATTCACTCGCTGCCAAAGTATATTAATTGCGGGATTAGGTTGTCATTTCATTCTATATATTATGTTTTGTGAGTTCCATATTATATTGCTTGTTTGCAAAATTTATATGCCCTAATCGTGTTCTTGTTTATTTTTACAGATTGAAAATATCGTCATCTTTTAGCCCTCTTGCTACTATTCTGAATCAGAACAAATTGACTGGACCAAATTATGTGGACTGGAAGCGTAATTTGGATATTGTGCTGACTGCTGAAGGGCACAAGTTTGTGTTGACTCAACCATGTCCAGAGTTCCCAGCTCTAGATGCCTCTAAAGAGGACAAGCAGCGATATGATCGTTGGAATAAGTCTAATGAGATGGCCAAATGTTATATTTTGGCATCTTTGTCAAATGTACTCCAATATCAGATGCAAGCCATGTCACTCGCTTCAGACATCATGCATAATCTGAAGGAGATGTTTGGTGACCAAGGTCGTGCTGCTAGGCAAGACACGATGAGGAGCCTTCTTAATGTCAGGATGATTGAAGGAACTCAAGTTCGAGATCATTGTTTAAAAATGATCGCTTGGTTGAATGAACTAAAGGTTTTGGGTGCAGATATTGATGCAGAATCTCAAGTGGATATGATCCTCCATTCATTGCCGGAGTCATTCAATCAATTCAGACAGAATGTTTCTATGAATAAAAAGTCTTATACTTTGTCTGAATTAATGAATGGGCTCGTCGCAGCGGAAGGCATCTTGAACACCGAAGCAAGTGTGAATATTGCTCAGGCTTCCACTTCTGAGTCTCAGCCGAAAGGCGAAGGCGAGAAGAAGAGAAAGGGAACTAAGCAGGTAGGCAACCAAGTTGCCCAAGGAATGAACAAGGCTGGAAACAAGGCAACAAAGGTTAAATCAAACGAAAAATGTTTCCACTGCGGTGAAGCGGGGCATTGGAAGAGAAATTGCCCCAAGTATTTAGCTACCAAGCACCAAGGTTCGTATATTTTCTTCTTACTTGAAACATATTTGGTAGTGAATTCCATGGGTTCTTGGTATGTGGATTCAAAGTCTACTAATCATGTCTACAATATGTTACAGGGGTTTCTGAAGACCAAAATATTGAGTGATGGGAAGATGTACCTGACACTTGGAGATGGGACGCGAGTTCCAATTTTATCTATTGGAGTTTTTCATTTGTATTTGGATCTAGGGTTTTAATTTTATCGGACTGTATTTATGTACATTCTATTTGTAGAAATTTGATTTCTATGACTTATTTGGATAAATGCGATTATACTTTGATTTTGAAGGATATTGCGGTAATAAAGAAAGGTAAAATGTTTATATGTTATGGCTCTATTATTGATGATTCGTATCGTATTACTCATGATTCATATATTGCTAATAACTCTAAAATAGAACCTAACTCTAATCCTTTACCATTAAAAATAAAAATTTGTTCCACTGATGGGGCAAATATGTGACACTTATGTTTTGGACATATCAATCAAAATAGGATTCAAAGACCGGTAAATGATGGGCTTTTGAGCCTATTAGATCTTGATAAGTTTTCAGTCAACGAATCTTATTTAGAGGATAAAATGATCAAGAGGCTTCTTTTGACAAAAGGGTATAGAGCTAACGATTTGCTTGAGATACTACACGCTAATGTGTGTGATCTTATAAATTTTCAGACAAGTGGAGGTTTTGAGTATTTCATCACCTTCACAATAACAAAAAAATTGTTTTATATTATAAAAATATGAGAAAGTACATAACTTGTTCTTCTCGTATACATGGATTTATGTTTACTAATTTTTGGCATGTAAAGTTGTTTTTGGTGTTGGCGTAAATTGTTAGAGATCCATAAGGTGGCTAGGAGGTTTTCTCAATTTAAAGTTGGTAATGGGAAAAGCATCTCTTTATGGTATGACCGGTGGAACCCAGATGGAGCTCAGTATGATGTTTATGGACACCGTATAGTTATGATACTAGGAGTAATCTGGATGCAAAATTGGACTCTGTTTTGAGAGACCACATGTGGGTGTGGCCCCTCGGAAGATCAAGCGAATTGGTGACAATTCATAGCTAACTCCATGTGTTTATTGGTAGGGAGGATCAGCCTGTTTGGAATTCTCCAAGAAAGGCAAATATTCCTGCTCTGAGACATGGGAGACCATTCGGTTTAGGTCTCCTGTGGTTTGTTGGTGGAGGATGCATTGTCCACCGGTGAAAATTTGCTTAAATGTGCTGTGTTTTATCTGTAGAAGTTGCATCGAGAGCCGAGCCCAATGTATTTTTCCCATTGTGAAAATACTTGGTTTTTAAGAGTTTAATTACAAAGGATGTGAAAAAATTATTTGCGTCATTAGCATTAAAGGACATGTTAAATGTCTGGATTAAATATAGTTTGCCTTTCTAAACTATATTTACTTTTTTAATTTAGTTATCGAAATTTAAAAATTGACAATGTATCATCGCAAAATTTTAAAATTTTTTAATGTTACCACTCCGTTACTCTCAGCCTTTTTTTCTAACGGAATTAGGATTATTTTAGTGTTTTCCACTAATATTTGTTAAGAACTTTTTTTAAAAAAAAAGAACAAAAAAACAAAAAGTAAATGTATTTTCCCTTAGGAAAAAAAAAAAAAACATTGCCATCATTTGGCAAAAGGGGTGGCGGATATGGCCGGAATGGGGTGGTGAATCACCCCAGCCACCCCCATGGCCCATGGGGTGGTTCGGCCACCTCAAGTTGGACCCTTGGGGGTGGTCAAACCACCCCCAAATGGTTTGAAAGTGGCTCAGTCACTTTTATTTAGCCAAGGAGGTGGCTAAACCACCCCATCTGATCAAAATGGAGATGACGGTGACCGAACCACCCCCATCTGGTCGGAATGACCACCCCTAAATGGTTTGAGAGTGGCTCAGTCACTTTTATTTGGTCAAAGAGGTGGCTGAACCACCCCATCTGATCAGAATGGAGATGGCGATGACCGAAATGGGAGTAACCGAACCACCCCCCGTCTGGTCGGAATGAGGGTGGCAAACCACCCCCATGGCCCATGGAGTGGTTCGGCCACCCCCAAGGGTCCAAATGGGGGTGGCCGACCACCCTCAAATGGTTCCGTAGCCACCCCAATTTTCTAATATATTTTTTTCCCTGGTTGATTATTAAGGGCATTTAAAACATTTTCTCTCCAAAAATAGCACGTGCCGTGCACGTGAGTAAAATTTCATCAGAGAAAATGAAAAAGAGTGATGGAGTGGCGACATTGAAAAATTTTAAAACTTTGCGGGGATATATTGTTAATTCTAAAACTTCGGTGGCCGAATAAAAAAAAATGAGTATAATTTAAGGGGCAAACTGCATTTAATCCTAAATATTTTCTAACTTTACGTCCTTTTTAACAAACCGACGGAAAGTATTACAAAATTCGTGTCATTTACCTAAAAAAAAATGCCAATTATACGATCTTTTAAAGAAATGATGAAAAATATTTAGAAATTGGCATCTTTTATATAAAAATGATGGTAATTTTATGTCCTTTGTTAGATTTATTTAATATAAATAAATAAAATAATTATTTTGGATATTTCAAATAATTAGGAATTATATTTATTTTAAAGATTTGGTGGTTACAAAAGATATTAAATATGTTCTTTAAGGTTTTGTGGTTATAAAAGAATTAATATGATATTATAGTATCCATTAAAATTGGTTTTGGTGGTTACATTTTATGACCATTGGATTAAATGATTTTGGATCATTGGATGTGTCGAAAAATCATTATAAATATGACCTTATAGTCATATGCAAAGTACACACAAGCATATAATTTCTTTATTGTTTTTTACAAATTTCTTTTGTGCAAATTCTCCATATGGGTGTTTCTTGTTATTCTAGAAAGTACTATTTTAGAGTAACATTTGGGCTTCATTGTATCCTGGAAACTATTTTGTCAAATCCCTTAACACTTAGAAAGGGGACAAAATACATTCTAAAGATATTGTCATTGTGATCAAGCTTTAAAGTCCTAATTATTTTATTGCTTCTTTTATTACCTTCATATTTTTCTATTTTTATTATATTTATCCAACAACCTTTAACAAAAAGGACACGAAATGGAGCTGGTGGCGTCGTTTTAGAAAAAGGACAATAAAAAGAAAAAAAAATGAAGAGCATAATAAGACAATAACCTTCTTTTATGAGATAAAGTTATGATTTTACCTTCCAAATGCTAGACTTACTTAGAATATCCTTTTTTTTTTTTTTTTTTTTATAACTATTCTTGAGAATGTAGCCTAAGTAGCTTTTCTCCTGATTATATATGTTGGAACAGTTTCCTAAGGCCAGATATTAGATCGATTCCTACTTGTAAAATAAAAAGAATGTAAGCATAAAAGCCTGTTAGTGGGTACCAGTAAAAAGATAGCTTCCATGTTTATGTCAATGTTGAATTTGAGAAGAAAACTGATATGCAATCAGTCAAAATTTTGAACTTAAAGAGTTAAAAGTTCATTTTACCTCATTCGAATTTACCTTTTATAGAGGCTCCCCGTATAATCATTCTCAGGTCTGCTTCTGTTTTTTTTTTTTTTTTTCCTATTCAGGCCTGCTTCTGTTATTACGTGTGAATACCTTTCTTGATGACATATTTTTACGTGCCAATTATCCCTCAAACTAGGAACATGGTCCACGTGGGTTCGTGCACGGTTACTCTCCTTAAGATGCACTTCTTGGTTAATTCGGGAAAGAATTCCACGTTATGCACCATGTGACCTTTGTTGGCCCAATATATATATATATATATATATTTTGACACACACACACAAATTATGTAGTCTTTGGCATGCAGAGGTAGCCAATTTGGTAAAGGAGGTGGAAACATGGGCTCATGTACAGGAAAAGATTGAAAAGAACACAAGACAATCTAAAGTATTGTCTCCAAATAGCACAAGAATATGGGGTCGAGAGTTGTTAACTTTTGATGTGATATAAAGTAAAAAGAATGTTGTAAATTTTTTATATGAAAAAGTAAAAAAAATTTGTTTTTTAATAAATTTTTTATTTTAATAGTAATAAAAAGTGTTTGATGTGATATAAAAATAAAAAATAATAATTGATAAAATATAAAAAGTTAAAATATTTTTTTTAAAAAATTTTAAAAATCCACTGACTTTTGCCAAAATTGCCAGGAATTCTTGAACCTCATTATTAACGAGAAAGTCTTCTTTCTTTCCTCCGACATTGTTAGTGCCAACTCCGCTCCACCAACATTCTGACTTAATTAGCGACCATCGTTGATCAAGCCAAGCTAAATGGATGGTACATCCACCCACATCAGGTCAGTCGACTCTTCAATGAGCACTTCCACAAACACAACACATGTTATGTCTTTAATTAACTAAATATACATTTATTTTCTTGATGAAACAGATTTAATTGCAAGAAAAGCTAGGATATATTTACAAAGGAGCGTGGCACGTGCGGACTTGATGTTGCAATGAAGTGCATATACTCTGATTATTTTTGTAAAAATTTGTGCAGAATAATAAAATATAAAAATAACAACGAAAAGAAGATTTTAAATAGAACATATATTGCTATTGGCTTAATATAAAATATATGAAAAATATATTATATATTGTCACTATTAAAAAATAATTTATATTAATACATCTTTTTTTGATGTGGTATGTAGAGTGCATGCTAGGCGTCCGTCTGTGACACGCCTAGCGTCCAGGTTGGACGAAAAAAAAAAGAAAAATCAAAAAATGGCATTATTTCACTAAAAAAATAGGGTTAAATTTATCAATTCCCCAATTTATTTTTGTCTAAGATTATGAAATGGTGATGAAATATAGCCTGGCCTGTTTTTTGTTTAAAAAAATATTTTTTTATAACAAAAAAAGGTCCCAGGCGTATTCTCATCCCATTTTCATAATTTTAGGACAAAATAAAATTGGATTTGATAAATTTAACACCTATTTTTAGGAAAACAAGCCCATTTTTGATTTTTTCTTTTTTTTTAAAACCACCAAACGACGCTGGCGGTCGTCACAGAACGGACGCAGCTACTACCGTTTATGTAAGATGCATAAAGAAAAAAAGTGTCGATAACAAAAATAAACGTCGTTATTTTAATATAAGCGCTAATAAATAAGCATTGATATAATACTTATTTTTTGTACTGAATATTTTTCATATATTCTAATGGTATCTACGCCATCCATTTGTTCTGCATCTAATGGGTGCGTGCCATTGTCATGACTCACGAGGAGATCAGCTTAAGCCTTGAATGGTGGCAAAACCACCAAGATTTTTCCAAGATGGGTCACGACTACATATTCATACGAGGAATGTTGATCTTTTTTTTTTTTTTGGTAAAATAGGAATGTTGATCTTAATAGTCTTTCTTGATGATTCATGAATCATACTCTAATAAAGTGGGAAATGTCATCAAGTTGATTTAACCTTTTTACGTGGCACACAAGTAAGAGATTAATTAAGAGGTATTATATGTGGACATATATGGTCCACTAAGTAGTGGTTGACTATCACATCATATGAGAAAGTATAATAGAAGCGTTCCATTTACAAAATTTTTGAAAAATAGTAATTGATTTGCTCCGGTAACACTTTTTCTTTTCTTTTTTTTTTTTAATATATATTTTCTTTTCAAAATAAAAATATTAGCAAACAATTTAAAATATAAAATTCTTACAACACACTTAAAATTATTTTCATTTTTATGTCACACAAAAACATTTTTTTTTAAATAAAATACAAAAAAAAAAAAAACCGCTTTAAAAAAATTAACAAACTGAATCATTGAAAAAGATTGGAACTATAATGAGAACGGCCTAGATTTATCATTGGCAGTGGCCACCAATGATAGTGGTATACCCAAATGGGTGATTGAGAAGGAGATATGAGTAGAGAGATCGAGAAAAAGGGAAATCAGTTGAGGAGTCTCTTATACTTTTTTTTTGCGATTTTGATTTTAAGATCTCAATTTTTAATTAGATAGATTTAGGACTGAGTTCTAGCTCATTCTAAATTGGAATCATTTTCAAAATAAAAGTGTATATGGGTCTAAATTCTACATCGAAATTGATGGTGATAATTTTTAATTTTTTTTTAAAAAAAGAAGAGAGGCATAACTACATATTAACAAATTCTTTTTTTTGGCCTTTTTTTTTAAAAAAAAATTAAATTAGAGAGGCATAACTACATATTAACATCCATTTTTATTACATATTTGACAAAAAAAAGTTAACAGAGGTTTCCAATTTTGAATTGACCTAAATTTAGGTCTCGAATCTATCAAATTGAAAAATAAAATCTTAAAGTCAAAATAGTAAAAAGCAAAGGACCTTCCTGTCTTGATTTCTCAGATAAAAAACATGAGTTATTATTTTGTAATGTAAACTGGGGAAAATTACATGCATTTCACATGACTAAATAAGCTAGATTCAATAGAAAATTATACCAAATGGTTTATAATCGCTCATAAATGCAACATAGAAGGATAAAATTCTTCAAAATAAAAGTGTATATGGGTCTAAATTGCCACCTACATCGAAATTGATGGTGATAATTTTTAATTTTTTTTTAAAAAAGAAGAGAACTAGAGGCTCCCAAACAGGAGTTGGGAGGGGAACTTCCTTCAAGTTTGTGTTACTTACACTCATTTCCAGGGTTTAAAATATTATAAGATATAGCACCTTGTAACTATATTTCAATATTGGGATTTGGGAATAAGAAACAAGACAAAAATATTATTAAGGAATATATAGTCCTATTTACATACCAGTAATTCTCATCCATCTATTCACATGGCATCCCATTGCATCCATCCACACCACAATCACTTTCTACATTTTAAAATACATGTTTGCTTGTACAATATAGTTATCACAAGCACAAAAAAAACCAAAAAAAAAAAAAATCCAACAATTGAAACTAGCCCATGCGGTCATCTTCTTTTTCTCTTTTTTGGGAGGGTCGTAGACTTGTAGGTTACAGGTGGAAGGAGGGGTCGAGATGAGTTAAAAGCCCCTCTCACATCCTAAAATTTTGTTTAACTCTTTCTTATTTCGGGTAAATTTCTTTTCAATGCCATAGTTATTTCCATCCTCAACAACTCATTAGGGGATAAATTTTTTCAGGAATACTTTGAGTCGACTCACTCACGTCATTGTGATTTTTTTTTTTTTTGGTCAAGTTGAAACTTGAAGAAGAGACTTGAAGAAGATCGAAGCCGATTCAAAGTTGATTTTTTTTTTTCCTTTTAAAATGCACTGTTTCACTATGTTGACTCAAGTCTCAATCTGTCATGCCAACATTTTTTTTTTTTTTTTGAAATATGCTTTGCATTTAAAACCCTGGTAAATATAATAATAAGCATGGATTAAAATATCAGTATTTCAGCTCAAGTACATAAATAATATTTTATGGATCATATGTATTAAAAATATTATTATTATTATTATTATTTTTTTAATCTCATCCGGTCTAAATTAAAATACTGTTTATTTCAGTCTGAATTTACATGAATTATTGCTCTTAAAACCCTCTGACCCCATTGGGAAAGAACAAAGAAAAAGACAAAAAAAAAAAAATCACTTAACATTATTGACAACTGACAAGGCACGGCACAAATAACAAATGAAAAAAAAGGATCGAGCACGCAAGCGTTAAATAAATTAAGGATTTTGGACCCTTAATTTTGCGCGCCGTTGAAAAACTACAGCACACTACAGAATGCAAGCTCAATAAAAAAAACGAACAAAAAGCATTTCCCTGTAGCAAAAGTAGCACATCAGTCAGTAGGCAATAGCTCAACCCAAAAAATAATAATAAAAAAAAAAATCAGCTTCAATAGCACGTCTATTATTTTTAAAATAAAATATTGAGTAAAAGTTTAGAAGTATTCACCTGTTACAGTAAATGGTGTTTAGAGCCGTGTGCCAATCAAATCAATACAATTTGGGTTAGATTTCCTTTTGAGCTTTGAGTATCTGTTTATATTTTTATCTATTATGTCGAGTGATATTTGCCAAAAATAATTCTTGTTGTACAACATTTTTTTATTTTTGGTCTAATTTCATCCGATTAGTTTAATGTGATAACAGAAAAAAACAAGAATATTATCATATTGAACTAGTTAAATGAAATTGTACAAAAAGCATTACTCCTTGTGAAATCAGGGAATTACAACTTAAAAAAATTTTGAAATTTGCGTTTTGTTCTTAAAAACTGTTGAGTTCCAATATTCCTTTCTACTTTCCAACCTCAAGCATTCAAGCCTTCCACAGGGTCCGTCAAAATCAATTTCTTATACTTTTTCTTATAAAAATTGAGGTATTTGATGAAATTTTTATATTTAGATTACTTTTTTAACTTAATTGTTTTAATATAAAGATTTCTCTTCTAGATAATTGTTTTCATATTTAATTATTTAGGAATATTTATAGTTTTTTGTTTCATATTTTAATTGCATAAAATATATAATTATAATTATCTGAAATTATGAAAAATAATAATAATTTTATTAAACTCTAATCAAATTTTAAAAAAGCTCGTGTTGATATAAATTTAGCAAATATGCAAGAACAACATAATTCTATTGAGCTCCTGCATATATATATTTTTAATACTTTTAATTAATTTTAGTTAAACTTTAATTTTTTTTATTCATAAAAAAAAAAATAACCCCCTTTAAGCTAAAATCCTGACTCTTCCAACTTCTTGGTCGGCGTTAGTTAATTTCTTATTAATTTTGGCTTAATTAATATAATTATACTTATTTAGTTGTTTTCCTGGAAGAATGTGTTTAAATCGATCCATTTTCCTACTCATGTGTATACGCTCTTTCGAGAAAGACCTGCTACTCCTTTTGTTTTGTAGATTACAGATTTAATAATGAATTTAAAAAATATATAAATAAAGATGATTGAGAGATAAAAAAGAACAGCATTTGTCTATTTAAAAATAATGGGAACCCAAAACCAAATCTAACGTCTTAATATATAATCATCACATGCATTATTAAACAATCTCTGCCTGATGTCGGATTTTTGACAACCTCATTATTATTTTATTATTATTATTTTTTTTTCTATTCGAATTAACAACCTCATTATCGAATCAACATGCATCACTACCTTCTCCCACCTAAGCCAGCATAGAATTAAGAACAAAACAAAAGATCCCTACCAACCCCAGCATTCAAGCTTCTTCCTTTTTGCCCATACTTGGTAAAAAAACAAATAAAACTTCCTTTTCGCCCTATTTTCCCGTACTGGGCATCCCTGAATGGCACTTACCGTTACCGAAAAATAGTTTACGACAAATATTTTGAGAGACGCGGACATTTTCCGGTGAAGTCACCCATATACATACGTTTGTTTGTTTGTTTTTTTTTTTTTGAAGTAAAGTCAGCCAGGGACAAGGTACTCGCAAATTTTTGTT
Source organism: Betula pendula (assembly GCA_900184695.1). Taxonomy (NCBI): domain Eukaryota; kingdom Viridiplantae; phylum Streptophyta; class Magnoliopsida; order Fagales; family Betulaceae; genus Betula; species Betula pendula. The sequence goes on along the minus strand of FXXK01000238.1, from coordinate 106,166 downwards.
CACAGTATTTTGGCGCGAAATTTAAGTGCCGGGGCTTTGACCGATGGATGCTAAGCAGACAGCTCAAAGAGGCGGCGAAGTAAGCATGGTGGAAAACAAGGCCCCAAATGATGGCCAAGTGGTCGTTGAAATCCCAGAGACGAAAGACGCAAAGGGGTCTTCTCCCAAAGCCTCAGAATCCTGCAAGCAAAGCCAGGTCGATTCGGCTCAGAATCGGTCCGCCGAGTCCACTACTGGGTTCTCAAAATCGGTCCCAATTAGCTGCCCGTCGCCGGAGATCTCGGGGTTCAGTCCCAGCCCCAGTAAGCCTCCTAAAGTTCCCACCACCAGTGAGAACCTTACAAGAAGACGGTCTCTGGCAAGGTCAGTGTATTCCAAACCGAAATCAAGATTTGGGGAACAACCTTATTCTAGTTACGGCAATATGTTTGATGAGAATGGTTCAGCTTTGCAAGAACAAATTGGCGCCGGCTCGCCTTATAGGAATTCTTTTAATGTGGCGTCGCCGACTAACAAAATGTCAAGGAGCACTACTAGAACGGTGTCGATTACTCCGAAGACGCCGTTGATGGCGTCTCCGGGGCACGATGAGGATGAAGAGATTTACAAGAAGGTCAAATTGAATAAAGAGAAGCATAGGAGAGTGAAGACTAAGGTTTTGGTTGAGCTAATTGCGTTTGTGTGCATTTTGGGGTGCTTAGTGGCTAGCTTAACTGCCAAGAGATTGAAGACTTTCATGGTGTGGGGTTTGGAGTTTTGGAAATGGTGGGTGCTTGTGATGGTGATCTTTTCGGGAATGTTGGTTACCAATTGGTTTATGCATGTGGTTGTGTTCTTGATTGAAAGGAACTTTTTGCTAAGGAAGAAGGTTCTATATTTTGTTCATGGGTTGAAGAAGAGTGTTCAGGTCTTTATTTGGTTGAGTTTGGTTCTTCTTACATGGTTATTGCTTTTCAATAGCGGGATTAAGCGATCGAAGACCGCTACCAAGATTTTGAGTTATATTTCCTGGACTCTTGTTTCGCTTCTAGTTGGAGGATTTTTGTGGTTATTGAAGACTTTGTTGCTAAAGATCTTGGCATCGAATTTCCATGTGAACACCTTCTTTGATAGAATTCAGGAATCAATCTTCCATCAGTATGTACTTCAGACCCTTTCGGGGCCTGCCCTTATAGAGGAGGCTGAGAGGGTTGGGAGATCACCGAGCACTGGTCAGTTGAGCTTCAGGAGTACGAAGAAGAGTAAAGGAAAGAAGGAGAAAAAGGTCATTGATATGGGGAAACTTCATAAAATGAAACAAGAAAAGGTTTCTGCTTGGACCATGAAGGTGTTGGTTGATGCAGTGATGAGTTCAGGGCTGTCCACAATCTCAAATGCACTAGATGAGAGTGTTGATGACGAAGGAGCTGAGCAGGCAGATAAGGAGATTACCAATGAGATGGAAGCAACTGCCGCTGCCTATCACATTTTCAGGAATGTCGCTCAGCCTGGTTGCAAGTGAGAAAATCTACCTTTTAGAGAAATTTCCTAATGTCCTAGTCCTTTCCTCTCTATATTGGTCTTTTATTAACATACTATATTTATGAGTAGGTACATTGATGAGGACGACCTTATGAGATTCATGATTAAGGAAGAAGTGGATCTTGTGTTTCCCCTGTTGGAAGGAGGAGAGACAGGAAGGATCGACAGAAAAGATCTTACAGACTGGGTGGTAAGACAACTTCTTTTTGTACTTTTGAAGTTTCAGTTCGGTTTGCAGTTTTTTTTGTTGTCTTTTGAATCTCTTCGCTCATAGCATGCTTTTAGTCCCTGAGTTCTCTTTCTTGGTCATTTGGATATGCAACACTGAAACCGCAAAAGTTTTTCACCTTGTTTACTTTGAGAAAGCAAATAAGAAGCATATTGTAACAAGGGAAGTCAAAAGAGAGGTTGATAACCTATGCTTGTGTTCCAAATTTACTTTTTGTTTTCTTCATCTTTTAGGTGACAATACAGAGGGAACAAAATTTTTGAAGTTTCGGATGTGTCTAGTTGATTATTTTCGTTTTCTCAAATCTTTCATGTAACTGCAAGACAGTGGAAGCACCATTTCATAATTATGCATGGGTTTCAGTTGTCGCAACATGGAGTTTCTGAAGGTTAACCTGCATGGGTTCCTACCAAAATGAACTTCGAAATATAGTAAAAAGAGTTGACAAACTTATGATGTGTTCAATTAGAGAGCCATGTTACTAAATGTAACGACGACGGAAAACTCTGCTAGTGGGAATTTTTTTTTATTCGTGTCTTTGATTTTGCAGGTGAAGGTCTACAAGGGCCGCAAAGCACTAGCACATGCTTTAAACGACACCAAAACTGCTGTCAAGCAGTTAAACAAACTTGTGACAGTGATCCTGATTGTTGTGACCATTCTTGTGTGGCTTCTTTTGATGGGAATTGCAACAACAAAAGTTCTTGTCTTTCTCTCATCACAGCTTCTTGTGGCGGCTTTTATGTTTGGAAATACCTGCAAGACTATATTTGAAGCTATTATATTTGTCTTTGTAATGCATCCATTTGATGTTGGTGATCGATGTGTCATTGATGGTGTTACGGTAACCTACAAAGAACCTTTTTCTTTTTCCTCTCTCTCTCTTCAATGTATTTCATCTTGAGGGGAATACTTCATTAACTCTGTTTGATATCTGGTCCTTGACAGATGATGGTTGAAGAGATGAACATTTTAACAACAGTCTTCCTGAAGCTCAATTTTGAAAAGGTATATTATCCAAATTCAGTTTTGGCCACGAAACCCATCAGCAATTACTACAGAAGCCCTGATATGGGTGATTCTGTTGAATTCTCGATTGATTTTATGACACCAGTAGAGAAGATTGGGATGCTGAAAGATAAAATTAAGAAGTAAGTTAACTAAACCCTCGCTCTTCCTTTCGTTATAAATAATAATGCAATTATGTGAGACTATTATATAATTTGAAACTAATGTCTTTATGCTAATTGGCTTTTAAAAGGAAAATTGGGTGAAATAGATAAATTGGGCATAATCTAGAGCAATTATGTTCTTGTAATGAAAGTTGTTAGAGCATCAAAAAGGTGTTGATTTATTCCTACCAGAAGTAACTTCAACTTAGATGTATAAGCACTGTACTCTTAATTCGCATGGATATGTTGTGATAGTTTTCACAATGGTCATGGAGTAAGTGTTGAGTATTAATATATATAAACTAAATACAAAAACAGTTTTACAAAAAAGCCGACACCCTTCTTTTTTGTGTTTATGTTGTGGTGGATCTCAGGGCGGTGAATCTTAGTGCTGAGAGAGTGAGAGGTGAGAGGGAGAGGCTTCTAGAATGGCATTTGTGTGAGAGACAAGAGTGAGTTGGGTAGGATAATGCTATAGAAGTTATATAGATATATGTTATAGGTAGTTGGTCGGGTCGGATATGTCTGTTTGGTTTACCAACCCCCTAAAACCCAACTCCCAACCTATCTGTTTTCGAGATCCCTTTTCCCTACCAACCAATTGATTGGGGGAAGAGGAAAGCCGACCTAACCTTGTCAGTACAAGTCAGAAGTGTTGGGCTGGTCGGTTTGGACTGACCCGATGAGCAGCCCTGGTGGTGACTAGGACATATGGCTTATCAAGGTCCAAAGAGGAATAATTTGCATATTAGGATGAAAGGAGATGAAGAAGGAAAACCACAAGAGGTTTCCATTGAAGAGACTTCATTTAATTATGGAGTGTATACCATTTATAATTTGGAGGAAGGCGAATAAGATACTTCTTTCCTTTCTATTGTTAGGCGCATTCTAACTACTCTTCAAAGTGGAGCAAGATTGGCAACGTACTTTTGTTTTTCAAAAGCTGTTGCGATGTGGAAATCAACTTAGAAACTTTTTGTTGATGGTAAAAGCTGCATGAATGTTGTGCCAGCGTGTAGCATTTATCACCTTAAGCTTCCAATTGAATCACACCCACAACCATACAATACAAAGTAACGTGGATTGATAACACCTTTATTCCGGTAACTCAACTTGTCTTGTTTCTTTTTCTTGTGGTACTTCTAGCGATTCTTATAAAAGTCATACATATCCTTCTTGGTCGACCTTGGCTCTATGATCATCATGTACAACATGGTGGGAGAGAAAACACTTGTATTTTTCTGTTTGGGAAGATACCAATTGTCTTAAAGCCTATATCTAATGCTGAAAGCCTGAAATAAATAAACAGGGTAAATTACACTTTGTACCCCTCCCCAAACTACTACCCTATTTGCACTCATATCTCTAAACTTGGTCTCACTGTAACTTGCCCCTACAAACTTCTATTTTATTCCAAGTTGCATCCTAGGCTAGATTTGGCCATTAAATGTGGATGGAAAACATGTCATGTTTGTGGGGGAAGATGGAGTGAGTCAAAGTTTAGAAATGTGAGTGTAAATTGGGTGGTAGTTTGAGGGGAGGGGACAAAGTGTAATTTTACCCTATCATATATTTTGTCTTGCGTATATATGACTCTACATCACATGAGACCCACGTGTGTTGGATTCTGTAAGCTTTAATGGCCTAATCTGACCCGTGTGCAACTCGGAACAAAATGGTAGTTTGTAGGGGTGAGTTTTGTAGTGAGTTAAAGTTTGGAGGTATGAGTACAAATGAGGTGGTAGTTTGATAGGGGAAAGTGTAATTTATCCAAAGAAATTTGAGGAGTCAAGGCACAAGGTATTGTTAAAAATGAGAAAAGGTCTTTCCACATACTTACAAAGAAGCAGTTTAAAATCGAAAGCAAGGAATTTAATGTTATTTATGCCATTGTGACCAAAGAAGTGAAGAAATCTACGGCTGGTTTTGAATCTAGAATGCCTTTATAAATGCAGAAATTGTTGTCTAAATTTTGTGATAGCCACATAAGAGTTGCCTAATGAACTCCCTCCTATACGTAGTATCTAACATGCAATAGATCTTGTCCCAGGTCCCAATTGTCTAGTCTTCCAACATATCGCATGAACTCAAGTGAGCAGCATGCGGAGTTGAAAAGATAAGTGGAAACCAATAGTTTTAAGTCCATATGGTGTCCCTGCTTTGCTTACATCGAAGAAAGATGGTACTAGGCGTATGTGTGCCAATAGTCATGCTACCAACAAAATTACCATAAAGTATTGGTTTCCTATCCCATGCCTGGATGATATGTTAGATATGATCACTGGTTCTATTATCTTTTTGAAGATAGATTTGAAGAGTGGATATGATCAAATACGCATAAGACTTGGAGATGAGTGGAAGACTGCTTTCAAGGCAAAAGATGGTCTTTCCAATGCAACTAGCACATCTATGCTTTTTATGACCTAGGTATTTCAGCCTTTATTGGTCACTTTTAGTTGTTTATTTTGATGATATCTTAATCTATAGTAAGACCAATGAGGATCATCTCTTTCATCTCCAACAAGTCATGAGAGTTCTTTGCCAAGAGGAGCTCTACAGAAGTATGAAGAAGTGTTCCTTCATGAGTCATACTCTGGTGTTTTTAGGCTTTGTTATTTCTTCCAAAGACATGGAAGTTGATCTAGATAAAGTCAAAGCTGTTAGGAATGGACAGTTTCCTCTCCTTTGCATGAAATTCGTAGCTTTCAGGTTTGGCCACATTCTATCGGCATTTTATTCCTAATTTGAGCACTACGTGGCGCCTATCACTAATTGCATGAAGAGGGGACAACTTATTTGGACCGAGGTAGCATCACAAACTTTTGAAGAGACAAACAAAATAATGATTGAAACTCTAGTATTGCGACTTCCATACTTCTTAAAAGTGTTTGAGGTGGCTTGTGATGCATCACATTGGGATTGGAGGTGTTTGGTCAAGAAGGCCATCCCATTGCTTATTTCAGTGAGAAGTTAAATGAAGCCAAACAAAAGTACTCCGCCTGTGCAAAGAATTCTTTGTTGTGGTTGAAGCATTATTAGCATCTTCATCTCATTTCCAAGGAGTTTGTGTTGTACTCTGACCATGAGTACACTTTTGTTATCAAGCATAAGGTTGGTATTGAGAACAAGCCAGCTGATGCGTTGAGTCGAGCGGTACTGATCTTTTCCTTGATGTCTATTCAAGTTGTGGGCTTTGCTTCGCTTAAGAGAGACTACTCATCTTACAAGGATTTTAGCATTATATATTTTGATTAATGGCTGGACACAGTATGCTGCATATTCTGATTTTTCCTTGCAAGAGGGCTATCTCTTCACAGGAACTCGGCTTTTCTTAACTAATGCATCTCAATGCGAGCATGTAATTCGGGAAATACATTCTAAAGGAGTAGGTCATTTTGGGAGATATAGGACCATCACAATGGTTGGGGACCGTTATTATTGGCCAAGTTTGAAACTAGATGTGGCTAGAGTTGTCTCCCAATGTTTTACTTAGATATCAAAGGGAAGAAAGAAAAATACAGGTTTCTACATGCCATTACCAATTGCCCATGAACCATGGCAAGATCCTAATGATGCTATTGTTGTTAAACTCCCACCAGCCCCCCATGTGAAGGAAGATATTGAAGTTGTTATTGATCATCAACTCGTGTCTACTAATGGAAGCGGCCATCAAAGGTATCTCATCAAATGGAATGGGTGTCTACTTTTTTTATTGTACTGGATCACTGATACTAAAGTTCCAACGCCTGAACCCTGAGTTCTTACCCTTAACTCATCAAGGTCGAGTTTTCTCAAACCGGGGAGAGATGATGGAGATAAATGGAAGCACCCTTATAAAGTTTATAAGAGGCATAGAAAAGATGCTTCCAAGGCCCAACTTTAATTTGGCATATGCTAGATGATGTGGAGCCTACTTGGGAGCTTGCATAATTTAGTTTAAGCCTAGTTAGGTTTTATTTTTGTATTTTGACTTATTATTGGTATTGAGTTTTTTTTTTATTAGGTTTCACCAGTTATTTGGTTTAGACTTGGTAGTTAGAGCCAAGGAGTCCAAGTCCATTAGGGTTAGGCATTAGATGCCAATAAATAAAGACGTAAGTATTTTCTTCTATGATGATGATTGAAGAATAAAAGTTCCAGCAACTATTGCCTTGTGGATTGTGTGATGCAACCTTATCCGAGGTGTGATGTCACAAAAGCCTAGATGTGATGCTTAGGTTTGTCTTTCTCATTTATGTTTTCCTTTGAAATTTCCAACAATTTTCTAGGAAACCTTCGAAATTTAGACCAATTCTTTCTTTAAAACCCTAAATCACCTATTTCTCATAAGATTCACGAATGAAAAATATTTGTCACGGGTACTGTTTATATGCACTGTTCATGAGGTACTCGACACAGTTTTGTTCTGCATCAAATTTTGGTATCAGAGCTTTTGTTCTACATCAATTTTGGTATCATAGTTTCAGTTCTACATCAGTTTCAAAATCCAGAACGTCAAATTTCCATCCTCTAGGAGAAATCACAGTGAACTAACAGGATTGTCTTAACAGTGACAAATCAATTCTTTATAGTTCTGATTTCGATTTGCATAGTCTCTTTCTACTCTGAGATTAATAGAGGAGTCTGATGATCCAGAGTTGGTTTATTATTTCCCTTAGAAAATGGGGACTGTGTGATTCCTTTGTGATGCCAGACTCGACAGTGTTAACCTAAAGTAGATCAGAAGAAAAAAAAATAATAATAAAATCTATAAAGAATTGATGGAGGTTTCAAACTAAACAGGCAAGTCAGAGTTCAAATCAGGTTTTCTAATATAACCTTGGTAGAGATAGTGATATAACAGCACCCAATCTCTATTTAAGATCCTGAATTTGTCTTGATACTACTAAGTTCTTTCATAAGTAAGTACTATTTTGCCTTAACCTTTTCCCTGTTCGCTTTTCTTTGGTCAGGTATTTGGAAAAAAATCCACAACACTGGCATGCTAACCACAATTTGGTGGTGAAGGAGATCGAAAATGTAAATAAGATAAAGATGGGTCTCGTTGTCTTTCACACAATGAACTTTCAAGACATTGGAGAGAAGACCAGGCGAAGAACAGAATTAGTTATCGAGATAAAAAAGATTTTTGAGGAGCTTAATATCAGATACAATCTCCTGCCCCAAGCAGTTCATCTCGGCCAAACTGGGTCTGAAACAACAAATGCAACCAACAGATGATTTTTGCTCATGGCTTCAGATGGCTTTTATAATCTCCAAGTACGTTCCTTTTCTTCCTCTTCTGACGATATGAACTTCTATAATTGATATCACATTTCAGTTTGCCATTCAGCCAATGTTACGTAAGAGTACATTTGCAATTTGGGTTTGGGTTAGATATGTGGGACTTGAGTTACTAGTTTTCTAGTGGCATTCCATAACCACTGCTTCATGTTATACCAAATCCATGAATTTGTGGTTGTCAACTCCGTTCATGAGCTTGTCTTGACTATCAAATCAACTGAGATAAGCAAAAGTCGTGCCTCCAATTGACCATAGCTACAGTAGCTGGCCAGCGGCTTAGCTCTTCTGAGGCTGTACTAATTCGCATTGTTTAAAGCCCTTGCTCACTATGGATCTTCAATTAGATGTGAAATTTCAGATATTTTTATTTAAGGATATGAGGGACCTCCTCAAAGAAGGGTGTAATTGAACAGTTTAGAGTTAAAATGATTGAAACAGAAGTTTTTAATACTTGTTTAGCTTGAAGGCAATGCAGCTAGAAAGTTGAATGGACAGGATATATGTTTTTGTGTGTGCGCGTGGGAGTATGTTAGCTTAAATTCGTGACTTGTAGTAATGTGTGTTGAGTTTCCAGGCTTGGGGAGCTTCATACTCTCAAAAAGGCATTGAATCAGTGATGGAGCTCAGCAGACTGGACATCCTAACAAGGCTGATTTGATTAGCCGTATATTTAAGGTAGAGTGGAGGCGAGGCGGGTCAACGGAAAAAAAAACATAAATACTTTTATTTTTCTTTGTTATTTCGTATATTCTTATTTCCTAGAATATTAGAGCTGTAGGGTAGATAAGTTAATTTCGTAGATGATTTTGAACTGGGAAAGAAAAGACTTATGGTGTGGATTGTATGGAAGTGCTACTACTAATTTAAAGAGACAACGCAATGGGTATGAAGGTATTTCCTTTCAACTGTATTGATACATTTAGTGCATTAAAGGTGTTTGATAGTTTTGGCTTAGGTATGCTTTAGTATTTTTTAATGGTTCAGAATCCCTACGTGAAAGGTATGATTGGACTGATTAGGCCACATAAAAGTGGCTATGATACAATATAGAAATATATAATATGATATATGGAAGACAAAGAAAAGAGTAGAAGCGGAGAGAAAGAGATAAGAAGAATTAAGGCTATATCTTGAATATATTAAAGTATGATTTAACTTTATTACAATAAGTGATATTTATAGAAGGATCGAGAGTAGTGAACAAGAAAATTCTACACTAAATAAAGAAGAGAATAATGTTCCAACACCTAATAATATTGGTTATTAGATTAAAGAAGAGTGCTACTCTTTATGTGCTCACTCCTTAACGTAGCAGTAAAACTTACTGTTTGTTGAAATAACAAATGAAAGTACATATAATATATAATAGTGATTTTTACTACTACGTCAGAGAGTGAGCACTTAATAATATGTGTAGCATCCCTCTAAATTAAAATATTTAAAACGTTTATATGGTAAGTGAATCACATCGAATCTTTTAGTGGAACATGTCTCACACACCTTCACCTACTTTCATGTTTCATGGTCTTATCCCATCTTCCTCGATCCATTATATAGATTGACACGAGAAGATTCACCTTATAAGTATATGGGTTTTTTTTTTTTCCTGTTAATTGTACTCACTAATGGGGTTTTTAAATTTTGTTTGAAATTTAAACTAAGATATACTCTGACTTTTAGTTTTTATTATTTTAAACTCAAGCTGTAGAATTAAAAGTTAAGGTATTATTTTTAGGAAAAAATAATCAGTCTCTCATATATCACTTTTTATTAAATTACTTCTTAAAGTTTAAATTTTATTGATTTACTCTCTAAGATTCCAATCTATTTTATAATGAATCTTAGGAAATAAATTGATAATATTTAAACTTTAAGGAGCAATTTGATAAAAAAAGTGATACCTTAGGACTTTAAAGCATTTCCCCCTGTATTTTGAAGCTAGTCAAGCTTGACATGTGATATGTACTTAATTATCAGTTTGTGCATAAGGTTATATTTGAGCTGAGTCGAGTCGAATATTAAATGTTTAAGTTTGACTTATTTAATTTTATTTCGAACACGAGTTGAGCTCGAATTTATCATCAAGTTAGATATTATATTCAAATTTTGCTCATTTATTTTTCGAACGAATTCGAGTTTGTTGCTCAATTAACTTATATATTTTTTATATATAAAGTAAATATCATGATTATCTTATTGTAAATTTATACTAATAATTAGTTCATTAATTATTGTTAAAATTTTATCATTTGAGTGAATTAAATAAATTAACTTGAATATTAAATAATCTAATATTGAGTTTATATGTATGTTTTATAATTTGTATATATATTCATTATGCACATACATATATACATACATACTTACAAACCCACTCATGTATACACAAATTTTTAAAACTAAACTCATAGAAACAATAATTCAAGTTATATTTATCATATTAGGAAGAGAATTCTCTTTTACTTAAGATGTTCTTATTACAAAATTAAAATAATACTAAAAAAATTGTAAAAATGAAGTTAGACCAACTTATCCGAGCCGAACTGAGTTTATACGAAAATGTTTGGTTTAATATTTGAACATATTATTTTGTTCACGAACAACTCATTTATTGTTCAAACCGAGATCAAATTGAATTTAACCAACCCAAACCTAAATGAGTTCACAAGCTGCCCATTTTGCATGTCTAATTCACAGGCGATTAATTTATATGATACGCACGATTTGTTTGTTTTAGTAATCAATTGATGAGAATTCACATAATTTGAGATGTAAATAGCCAACCATATTCTCTAAGCCATAATCGTATGCTTCACGTTCAGGTGAAATGGAATTCTAGTGGATCAAGGAGGATAAGCTTATCCTCAAACTCACGTGGAGAATCTGCCATGTAGGACAACTTCCAAGCGACACGTAAGCTTCAAATCTCTAATTTCCACCATCCATCCTCATCCCTTCATTTCTCTATCTATCTACCATTATCAAAATTCAAAACTAACACAACCAATCGGCTATCGCAAACCAAGCAAACACAGGAGATCGAAAGGGGAAAAAAGTTAGACTAAGAAAATGGCTGCTTCGGTTTCAATGGCTATGCCAATAACTTGTGCCGCCCGGAACAAGCTAAACCAGCCAAGCTCCGACCAGTCCTTTAAGCCGTTACCAATAATGCCATCAAAGAATAAGGGTATGTTTGTGAAGGCAAAGTATTCCAAAGGCAAGCCTGGAGTGGAGGCCTCCGCTTCTCTTAAGGAAAAGGCAGTGACGGGCCTAACAGCCATTGCGTTGACAGCCGCAATGGTGATACCGGAGGTGGCTGAGGCGGCGGAGCCAGGCTTCTCCCCATCTCTCAAGAACTTCTTGCTCAGCATTGTTTCCGGTGGAGTCGTGCTCTCTGCCATTTTTGGAGCTGTTATTGGTGTTTCCAACTTCGATCCCGTTAAGCGAGGCTGAGAGTAAAGCTTTCATTTGTTAATTTGCTACGATCGATCTTCACTTTGTTGTTATTGCTTTATGGGGTTTATCTTAGTATATTATGCAGGGTCTTCTACCTATTGATATTATATATTGCCATGAAACACTTTAATTTGGAAATTGATTTTATGTCTTTCATTTAGCTTCAAACACATACGTCTCGATCTGCTGGAACGGAGGAATTTCATTCACACCATGAAAACCAAGAATTACTACTAGCTATAGCTAGCTTCCATTAATATAAAAATCTGAATGGAGGAATGCCTCATATTTATTCATAAGAGATAAAACTTTGAAAAATGTTGGGCCTTACAACTTTAACAATATCTTCTTACAAACTTACATAACAGTCTAGATGAAAATGAATGTTACCGAAACGGCCATGTGATACTTCACATTTGTTGGATAACACAGTACAACACGGATTGACAAGTCAATTTGTGAAAAACATATAGTAAATTAAAGCAGTAATACCCTAACATCTATGGTTTAAAACCAATGCGTCAATGATTTTCCTCTGCACAGTACAGCAATAAACCTTCCCCCCCTAACAAAAAAAGTAAAAAACCGCTGCTTGTGATTTCAATGGCGGTAAGCGACCCCATGTCCATGAATGAATCTTGCATTTTCTTCAGTGTAGATGTGGGTTTCGTTCAACAACCTGAAATGGGGATCAACATCTAAATTAGAAAGTCATATTACCAAAACCTCATGTCGTAGATGTCACATAGAAAGCAATTCAATATCTGTTTCTTTTTTCTTTTAAAATTCGGGGCTCGTTTAATTAAGAAAGATGTGAGCTTACGACAACGCAACCGTCTTATTCATGGTGGCAGAGGAGAGGAATGAAGCACCATTCAAATAGAGTAATTCGCTATCAATCCTTGCCTCGATCCTTTTGTCCATATCCTCAGCATTGATACTAAATGGTTGGTCTGAGGCCTGCATTGAAACACATATATTTACGTAAACAATTAACCAGCCAAATTACTCGAATTAATCCATTTCTATATATATATATGTATATATATATATATCCAAACAAAACAAGCGTCGATCTCTTAACATACCATAACCCATCCCCATGTATCTGCAAAAGATGGCACGTGAGCTGTGTATACCATCACATCTGCAAACATGCAGAGGATCATCAGATCGATCGATATTATAAATCTTTCACCAATTAAGCGGATTGGATGAGATCGAGAGTACTTACACTTGAAGACCTGCTTGATTGTGTTGTATATGGAGGTGAAAACCTCCTTGTGGGTGAAAATGCCTGCTGGTCCAGCCTATAATTATAAAACAGGGTGTGTTTCAGCTTTTGGTTGGTTTTATCGGGGCAAGCAAACAATTAGAACACGACCTACCTGGGTCACAAAGATGCCGTTGTCGTTGAGCTTAGGTTTGAGAATTTTCTCGTAGAAAGATTTTGTGTACAGTTGATAGCAAGGCCCTCCTTCAACTGGGTCTGCTAGATCTCCAACTATGACATCGAATTTCTCATTCCTCTTCTCTATTTCAGCCCTTTAACAACAATATTAATTTGTTCGAATTAATACAGTTAGCTTCATATCATACAATGTCGTGTAATATGATGCAATAATTTCTTTTTAAAAAAAAAATGGAAGAGCAAACAACTTACTTGGCATCATTAATAACAAGATTAAGCTTCTTGTGGCAAAAGGTCTCCTGATTTACAGTCAAGTATTTACGACAGAAATTGACCACCTCCTGCAACAAGCGTACAAACAATATGAAAATTACTGTATATAAGGAATAAAATTAGGAAAAATATTTCACAACTTTTCTTAGCTTTTTTCGAATTTTATATTTTAGATCTCAGTTTTTTTATTTGGCCAGTTTAATATCTGAGTTTACAAAGATTTTAAATCTAAGTCTTCTAACCATTTTTTCTTATTTTTTCTGAAATAAATAACAAAAATATTGATATGAAAACTAGTATTTTTCTAATTGAGGAAGAAATAGGTAGAGGTCTTGTATTTAAAATCTTCCTAAACTTAAGTATTAAATTGATCAAATTAAAAGGCTAGCTGAGGTGTAAAATTCGAAAAAGTACACGGAGATTCCAAAATATTTTTCTTTGAAATTATTGCATTAAACAAAACTAATAAGTGGTCCAAGCACGCCGTATAATTATCATTACAAATCCACGTTTAAATAAGGTTGCCATTACAAGTAGCGACCAAATGCTGTTGACTTTAAAAAAATTTGCTTACTATTTTAAGTTTGTAAGTTGTAACTACCACCACCCCTCTCCCTGTGTCGGCAAAAAATTTTAAGTTGCCGTTTCCAGTATTAATTAAGAGAAAGATACGTTACGTTAATTTATGTATATTAGATTTTGTTGAACCAGACCACCTCTTCCCGAAGCCCAAACCAAAAAGGATTTTGACAATCAATGTGGCAGGATATTCCTTATTTATTTATTTTTCGTTAACACAAAAAAAGGAAAATGCCAATTTCCAAGTGAATTGATTCGAAGCCGGCCTGGAAGAACTACAATATAAACAACCTGGTCTTTTTTTTAAAAAAAAATTTCCGAGCAATAATCTGAATTACCTCGTCAATATCGCACATAACTACTTTCTCCATTGATTTGTGCTTGATAGCTTCCCTGGCAGCGGACCCCTCGCCACCACCCATTATAAAGACTGTTCTGGGACTGCACACAATAATTTAAAATTAAAATTTTAGTGCATATAATCGGAGACAAAGTCTGGATTAAAAGTTAATAACTATATTAGGGTGTTTGTTGGGGTCGCCCACCCCCCCTTCCTTTTATAATTTTATTTTTATCTTGTTAAAAAAAAAAAAAAAAAAGAAAAAGATAAATAAAAAGTGCATTATAAATTCATGGATTTGCCATATGAAAGAGGGATTAGGCTCACTCTGGGTGAAATAAGAGAGCGGGATGAATCAAGCATTCATGATAAATAAACTCATCCACCTCGGCACTCTGCATCTTCCCATCAATCACCAAAACCTGTATCCAATAATCAACCGGCAAAAAGTTAGGCCTGCAGGATGATGATAGTACTCTATATACTCGACCAGAATTGGAGGATATATCAACTATCAATCTCAATTTCAAATAAATCCACTTACCAAAATGCAAACTTTAAAATAAAACCACCCATGAGGGTGGTTGTGGCCGCTCTGTTCAATTTTTGAGGGTGGCGAACCAATCCCCAACCTGTGAGGGTGGTTCTTATTCTATTTTTTTAGATGCTAAAACCACTCTTACAGCTTTTATTGGTGGTTCAGCCGTCCCTTTAATTTGTTTCGGTTGTTTTTATTTTTTAATAGTTTTAGAGACAATTTAAGTAGGTTCAGGTTAAAGAATTCATGTGCGCATCACGGTGTTGCATTTTTCAGTATATTTTAATGTTAGATGCTAATGGTGGGTGTAATTTGTAACGCTGTCGGTGGTCCGAGTATCAAAGGTAGGTAGTTTGGAGTTGTTGGGTGTATTTTACAAAAACTTTCTCCAATGAAAGAAGGAAAATGAGACTGGTTAATTTGACGTACAAAATTATAAAAGGAAACCGCATATACCTTCCCAAAACGCTTGGTATCCAAGAGAGCTATGTCCTGATACTCGCTAGTCCCTTTATGGAGTACCCTACAGAGAGACAGAGAGACAGAGATTAGCATCGAAAACGAACAATTAGTGTAATGGAAAAGGCACAAATGCCGTATATAAACAGAAGGCAAGGACTTAATTAACCTATTGTTTTTCTTGTCTTTTGTTTTTTGTTTGGGGGGGTTACTAAAAGCACTTGAGAAAGAATAATGTTACGTAAATCACGATATTAAAATATTGATCAATCTCTAGCTAGCATGGCCTCAGAAATTCATTTCTCGGGGGTTAATTTGAGAATCACATTCATAGTTGGAGAGATTTGTTGATGGACGGAAGATAATTTGTACGAACCTGTTCAAAGCAAAAGACCATTTGAGATCATCATCAATCAGTTCTTCATACCAACAAGAGTTGTGAATGTTGTCGAGCTGATTGGTTTCTTCACAGTTCTTTGAGAACCCATTAATGGCGAACCCATTGGCGAACCCATTGGCATACCCATTGGCGTGGAAGAACTGATCAACAACCTCACCCATCCTTGAAAGACGAAAGGAAAACCCAAAACATACGAACACACCAACAAACAAACAAACACCCAAACACGTTGAGAGAGAGAGGGAGACAAGAGTTGACAGTAGGAAGAGAGTCACAAACGGGGCTTTTATAGCAGTACTAAAATAAATAAATGAAAAATAAAAAATAAAAATGTTAAAAGCCAGTACTCCTCATAGGCGGCTAATGATTCTGTCGAGGGCATGCCTTGCTCATTGGGTATCTAGTTATGTAATTTCTTGGAAATTCTTGAAATTGTAGGACTTGCAAATTGAATGATCTAACGGTCACAATTGAGTATTGTAAGGTAATGCTAACCATTAGACATTAATAGCTTTACAAAAGCAATTACATGATTTATGATTTATTAATGACAAATATAATTGACTTCCTTTTGTGGTTGATTGTAACGGTCTCAATTGAGTATTGTAAGGTAATGGTAACCATTAGACATTAATAGGTTTACAAAAGCAATTCCATGATTTATGATTTATTAATGACAAATATAATTGACTTCCTTTTGTGGTTGATTGTCATTCCTTATGTGGTAGATTGACAAATTTTCTTGATTTCCATAGAGATTGATTGACAAATTTCCTTGATTGACAAATTTCCTTGATTTCCGTAGAGATTGACAAATTTCCTTGATTTTGTAGAGGAGCATTCATTTCTTGTTTACATATTATTTTTTTAATTGCATAAGGGTGTGTTTGGAATTTCGATTTTATAGACAATAAATGCGATTTTAAACCAAATCGCTAAAACTGAATTATTTGGAAACAGTGTTTTTAAAAAATTACGATTTGAAAATAAAAAAACTTGTGTTTTCAAATCGCAGATAAGGGGGTATTTTTTTGAAAACGCAAAATTTTAAAGGCTAAATAGCGATTTTGTCAAACACATAATTGAGTTTTCAAAAATCACGTTTTCAAATCACACTTTTTGAAATCGCAATCCCAAACGGACCCTAAGTGTGTGTTACAAAATCTGCTATTGAAGAGCTGACAGATGATGGTGAGGCAAGAGATGGGCTAGGTGATCTGTCATTGCCTTCTTTGGTTGCTGCATAATCTGTTATTGCATGAGAAGGTTTGAGGGTAGCGTGATTTATGGAGATCGTCTTAGTCACTCTCATGAGTAGTAGCCGACTGCCGCTTTATCATTTAAAAAGGTTGATTGGACTATCTCAACTACTCACATGGGTTCTAACCACTCCTTTAGAGGTGAGAGGTGGTTGACTATCCCTCGAACCTTCGGCGTGATCACAACACTCCCTGAACCATCAGGCGGTAATTGTACGTACCACCCTGCCGAACCCTTGAATGTGGTCACACTATCCTGAGCCAATGACTAAAAATAAAATGACAAATACATAATATAAGTGAATATTGGAAATCAAAAAAAAAAAAAAAAGTGAGAAAATGGACATGTAGGCATTTGATGATCATTAGGGTAGAGGATGCTTTGGTGTCAGTTTTAAATAATGTTTTTTTGGGAGACTTTGATCAATCAAAGCTTGGTTTCAATCGATCAACTTGGGACCGAGAAGGCCGCACGTGCGAAAAGTGAGAAATGGCATGCATTAAAGAATTTGACTTACTTCAATTGATCGAAGTGTGCTCCGATTGATTGAACATAAAGTGAGGTGTGCGGGTTGGTGAGAAATTACAACGTGCGTTAAATAGGACTAACATACTTCGATCAATTGAAGCACATTTTATTGATCTTACTAAGATAGAAGTCTGTGGGTAGGTGAGAAATGACACACATTAAGTGGGATTGACACATTTCAATTGATTGAAGTAGGATTCAATTGATCCAAGCCAATTTTAGGCGTATGAAGAAAGCTGTTTTAAAATATTTGAATGAGGGGGCAATCATGAACCAGGGGGGAGAGACAGAGAGAAGAGAAGAGGAGGAAGCCGTTTGAAGAGGTGAAATGAGAGGAAATTAAAGGGTAAGAGCATTTTTCCCCTTTTTATACATGCAATATGCGTGGGTCAACCACCAAACAGGCATTTTTCAAAATTCAAATCGTCCTTCGACTTACATACTTTGGCCACATGTCACTCACATAGTGGGCATCACGTAATTCAATCCGTCCCTCGAAGTAATCAATGCAAGGTCATCATATTGTCGCCTGTCTCACCAGTTCTTTAGGTCAAGCAATCATAATACAGCTTTTCTCGTTCCCAAGGCCAAGCATTTATGACGTTGCCTCTCATCATGATTTTCAAAGACTACTATCACTCCAGAGCACGTGGCACCTACTATGTTGCTGTAGAAGATCAATTGATGAGCCCTAGAATAGCCCACGGACACGCTCTGGGAGCTTATTTGAAATTCTCGTGTGTTGATTGGCACACCAATCACCTAATGGAATTGGGGGCCTACTAGAGGACCTAGATACGAACGGGTCCTAGACACTTATTTCAAATCTCATGGGTTGATTGACACACCAATCACTCAAGAAAATTAGGGGGCTATTCGAGGGTCTGGATATTGATAGGCCTTAAAGGGGCCCATCCATTAGAAAGCTCATCTAACTTCCAAGAGTATGAAGTATTAAGGGTCACCAAAGACTCGACGGCCCATAGTCTAGTTGGTAGCCAAGATTCGAGTGTACCATCGCCAAAAAGATGTCACTTAGCAGCCAATTCCTTCTACGCCAATTCAACTAACCAAACGCCTAGTGTCCTTCCTAACAGATGAAGGGAAAATGAGTCTTCATGTTAAAAGCAACTAGTTCTTGGTGGGAGCCCTCTAAAACTAAGAGGGCATTGGCATGTATAAGGAAGCAAGGTAAACTTTACAAGTATGCAATTTGACTATTAGCAAAACTCTGCCTAAATATCCATGCACCATTATCTCATTATTGGGTGTTGAAGTGGCTTCACCAAATCCCATCGATAAACCCTTCTAACCATTTTCCTCTCTTGCAAATATCTTCCTTTGAGGTCACAGCAGGTCTTTGTAATGATATAAAAGGAAGAAAAAGAAAAAACAAGAAAAAAGAAAAAAAAGGCACACAAAAGCAACGTTAAACCCCTTAATTTTAATCTATATTGTTGTGAGTGTAGTTGTTTGTGTCACATATTGCTAAAATGTAAGAAGAGTTAGTGGTTTCTATAGCACAGTTGAGCCCAAATCCTAAGTTTAAGCTTTTAGATTGTGTGGTGTCTCAATATCCTATATTAAGAACTCACTAATTAAATAACTCCTAAGTGTTTTTTTTTTTCCAACACATATTGTTTATATCTTTCATATTACGTACTCTCCATTGAAATTAAATGATTACCTACGCGTTTCTCTCTCGAACATATATTGTTAATATCTTGAAAAATGATTGTTTTTTATTCTTTTATCCATCTCTTGTTCATCTTCATTATAAAAAGATATACAATTTATTATTAAATTTATGAGACTATATGTGTAGTCGCAAATTTAATCATAAATTTAAATATCTCTTATATAAAATAGATAATAAATAAATAAAAAAAAATGGATGTATAACATTTTCCTAATAACTTTCATAGTACTAAAAAAATTTCCTTGTTTAAGCGGGCGGATCCGGAGATCGATGGAGAACACGGAAAATGCGGATTAAGGTGAACTATCGAGGGAGATA
The DNA here is from genome assembly GCA_900184695.1 of Betula pendula. Taxonomy (NCBI): domain Eukaryota; kingdom Viridiplantae; phylum Streptophyta; class Magnoliopsida; order Fagales; family Betulaceae; genus Betula; species Betula pendula. The sequence continues at coordinate 86,700 of FXXK01000238.1, read as the reverse complement.
CGGATAAAAGTGAAAACAGGAAAAGGAACGTCCGCGTGTGATAGTGGTGGGTGCGCATTGACACGTGGATCACATTAGAGTAAATGTGACCGTTTCGGACTGCAGCAACGAGGTCGACGCAGGGGTACGCAAAAAGTGGATATAAAAAATTAGAAAAATAGAAATATAAATATGGTTTTTGCTTTGTATTCTGCACCTTTTTAAGGCCCAGCCGCCCAGCCATTGCTCCCACTTCCCACAAACAAAACTCGTGCGCTGGGTGGGCGTTACCGTATCACAATACATGTGATCTGATGTCTGCCTCTTCCTCCCTCCCTCCCACGAGAAGAAGAGTATAGGATGCTCTACGGGTCCCACATTTGTTGATCTTAGTGTGGCGGGTGATTCCCACTCACATGTTTTTGTGTTTGTGGACACCCCACTCTTCTCCTCCTCCATCATAATCCCAATCCCATGTTTGTCTTTGCGTGCGATTTTAGTTTTCAGTTTTCACCATAATACCTCTACCAAATTACCATACTGCCTTTCTTCGTCTTTTTCGTAAACAGATGAATTATGTGCCATTTTTGTCCCTTTATTACAAAATATGCCTAATTATTTCTTCTCCCTACCTATACAAAGCATAAAAGGTATTCTTCGACTACCTAGTCCGGCCAAAAGAAAAGGAAGAGACCTGTCGGCTGTCGTTATCCAAAGTCTTTGCAGTCCTCGCATTTTCCTCATAAACAAGTTCCCATCTTCAATCTATATTCATTATATATTGAATCTGCGAGCCCAGGAAAATATATATATATAAATATATTTGTTATTGTTGAATCTAGCTTCAACTTTCCTCGACAAAAGATGATATCATTTCGCAAAGAGTTAAACACATGCAATAAAAGTTTGAGAGGGGAATCATCGTCAACTAGTGGGTGGCAAATTAACGAATTAGTTGGAAATATCATTTCAAAAAGGACGCGTTTTTTTTTTTTGTTAGCTTGAAAGGGCATAAAAGTCACTAAACTGATAAAAAAGAATCCAAGTGCTCATTCGGTTTGCAACCTCTTCCTTTAATGGGGAGACAAGAGTGCAAGCATTTTTTTTTTTTAATAACAATGCACAATACATTTAGTCTTTGTTCATTGCTAGGGCGGTTCACAATCATCAGTGGATCGGAGCCTTTGTGACGTTTAAAGAAGGAAAACTTAATCCAACCTTCGCAAATGGCGTCATAAAAGTCAATTGTTTTAATAATCCGAGGAAGTGGGTTCACTAGGCAAGTCAAAATCCTTTCTTCATTTCACTTTCCAGGAGCACCGCAAGACTACTACTTAAAACATCTCTATTGTTTCGCCCAAGACCTTTGAATATATGTTTTTGGAAAATTATGTCAGCATATATCTCCCTGTGCTTGACTTGAAGAATATATATCCCACCTTTCATTCTAATAGATTCGAGATAGATCAAGTTCATTCTAAATTTGAGACCTATGTCAGTAAAGAAAAAAAAAAAATTGTTTATCTGATCAGGAGCATAATTGTCTTTTTACATACATTTTTTATATCAATCGGTGTGTGAGAAAGGAAAAAGCTTTCCCGCTTGAGAGAAAGAATGAAAGAGAAGAGAGGAAAGAAGAAATAGGGAAAAAGGAAAAAGTTAAAAAAGATATATGATTTTTTTTTTTGTTTAATGAAAATTCGGGAGTGAACAGAGTACTGTTCATGCTATTCACTTTTTTCTTCAAATTGGAGAACCAAATGAGAATGTTTAGGTTTAATTTTCAGCTTTCATCAAATAAAAATCTGGGTCTTTTTTTATTTTATTTTTTTATTTTTTATCTCTCACCAAATAAGGATTTAGGATTGATATTATTTGCTAACTGGGTCTATCGTCCAATTTTCAATGGAAGACCTTTCAGGTAGCCTATTTTACACGTCAAACCCAACAGAAATGTGTTTTGTCATGTGTGTGTATTAACAAATATGTTAGTTTTTTTTTTTTTCTTTCTAATTCATCTCAATTATATCCTTAAAAAGACTAAAAATGAAAAAACAAAAGATCGACACGTAGAGAGTGTTTAGGGGATGGTCCGGATTATTAATTT
>FXXK01000238.1:42890-84379 GCA_900184695.1 Betula pendula | reverse complement strand
GGGGGGGCTCAGTACGTAAGTCGTTCAAAGGATAACATAAATTGGATGAAACCGAAAGCATTGTTCGAAACATATAAGATTCATAGTTGAAACAAAATTGAATAGAATGCTTAATTCATTCGAAAGATATTTGTTGACTGCTCAGTAATGGTTATTGGATGATAGGCATATATATATATATAGACGGGCCAAAAATAAATCATATGGTTACTGTTTCCATGAAGGCAACAATTAGTGACTTAGCCAAATAATTAAACAATGGCAATCGAAATTTCTCAATTATTATCGACCAATCTAGAAAAAAAAACAAATCTCATCGAACCCATACAATCAGCTAAATTTAACTCAATTTTTTATGTCAAAATTATATGTTGATGAGTGGTTGCTTACCATTCAAACTACATATATAGACACCTTTTTTTTTTTCTTTTTTGTTTTTGTTTTTTTTTGTTTTTTTTCTTTTGAATGGATATATACAAAAAAAAAAAAAAAAAAAAAAAAAACTAGGATTTCCAAAAATATATACATAGAGACATTCAGTGCTGATTAAAATATTTCCATTTCGTAGTTATTTATTTTAGGGATAATATTAATGGGGGTGACAAGGTCCTTCACGAGAGTTAACAAAACATCAGGCGTGCTTGGTGCTCTCCACTACCAACAGTTACATGCATTCAAAAGATATCCAAAAAGATTTCAACAAAAAGGCGGCTGGGGACACGATATATATCTTGCACTTTTTTTTGTTATTTGGGGGTTGCTTGGTGCTTCAAGTTCCAAGGCTCTCTTTTTATCCCCACTGTCCTAAAAAGCGTGGGTTATGCCGCCAAACTGTCCTGCACACGTGCTCTTAGTGCTTGAAAGTGACCTTAAAGTGATATCAACCTGATAAGATTTTCAACCTTTAGTCGGACACCAAGTAGGCAGTGTTTGGTAGATGTGCTTGGGATCATCATTATTCACAAGTGATCTTGTAATTAATTAAGTCAGGGTGGCAAAAATACAATATTAATTCATTGCATTCTAATGGTTTCTTAGTGCCACTAGAATTAGGTAATTTTGGTGCACACCTCTTGAGTACGAAGAGATAAATGCTAGCTCCATAATGTTAATTAATGCGTTGAGGATTCAAAGTAATTACTTGTTTAAATTATTAGTAATTTTGATAATTAATGTAAAAGAGTTTATATGAGACTTAATTATCTATTTAAATAAATTTTAAATTATCTGTTCATTTATCTAAACTGGTGAATTTATATTAATTAGCTACTCAAATTATTAATAAATCGAGCGTATATATGTTGTAGATCCCAATCCATGTTAATGTCATTCGACTAATGCACACATCATTTTTAATTACATGCTCAAATTTTTTATTTGAACTCTTGAAGGAAGAGTTTGTCCAAACAATATCCTCACAAGGCCATTGACTTTTTTTTTTTTTTTTGAGGTGCAATAGAACAGTTTTTTTTTTTTTTTAATGAAAATTTTGATATAATTGCATTAATAGGAACTTTTCAATTTTTTGAATTAGATGAAAGTTTATACTAAATAGAGAAAAAATATCTTTGTACTTAAAATTCAATTAGATTAAATTTGTGTTTTTTTTTTCTTCATAAATTTATATCTAAACTGACGGCCGGTATATAATTCTGTGTACTTTTCTTTAGTTGTAAGGCAAGATTAATATATAAAGAATCTCATACAATGTTTGAACTTTATCTCTAATAATATTATTTCATTAGTCTGGCCTTCCAACGAAAAAATCTTGACCCTGCCACTAATAATAATGAAAAATCTTGACTTCGCCACTAATAATGCATCCTATTATGGTCACGATACAATGATTAAAGTTTATTTAAAAAATTAAAATGGAGATGAGGTAATTCTACTCCTAAATGCAAAATCCTCAAAGTGGCAAGGCTTTCATCTTTCGAGCTAAAGAAATTTTGAATGTAGGCATGATACCATAAGCAATCCCGGTGTATGAAACATAACTTTGAGCATGTGAACATGTTCACCATAGAGGAATGCTTCTACATTTATTTTTGGACATTTCAGGAGTCATTCTTACATTATTTTTTATTTAAAAATTTACTAGTTTTTCTCTAGCAATCAGAAAAGGGCCCGTCTTTTATTTTTTAAATAAAAAATAATGTAGGAAGAACCCCTAGAAGGACTAGGGATAGATGTAAAAGCATTCCTCATTCAACATAATATAAGATGTTCATATCAATTTTGTTGTTGAAATGACTCTTGGTCAAATCACATTTTGAGCTAAAAGGTAGTCATGAGTGAAGTAGACAAAAATCAGGATCTACTACAATTTTAAAGAAATTAAATGTTATCAAATTATGTGAATTTAGATTGTTCATTGCATTAAATGGTTTGAAAAATGCTACATATTAAAAATGTGACCTGTTACCAAGGCAGCCAAAAAAAAAAAAATTCATTCCAAAAGTTTTTTTCTTTACTTTCAAAGAAACGCTTCTTTTTCAATAAATCAAAAAACAGTTTTTTGATCAAAGCTTTTCTACGACATAAAATGCAAGAATCTAATGAAAATTGAGTAATTTTCATTAGTAATATGTCACATTTTTTAATATATAGCATTTTTTACTTCATTCAATACAAAAAATGCTTAAATTCACATAATTTGAGAAGGCATCCTTATCCAATAGTAGACTAAACCCAATATCACAGCAACCCCAAGTAAGAGATAAGCATATGATTAAATAATATTTTGATATTTAAAGATCACAATGAACACCTCATTGGAAAAACAACAAAAAAACAAAATCAAAATCAAAATGGACAATTCCAACCTCCAAACCGTCAAACCCTTAATTTAAATTTAAGATATTAAGGAAGCATTAAATGATGAGAGTCCATTGGAGAAGGAGTTGGTCATGATCATTCAATTTAGTGATTTGATCTAGACCATATGATGCTTTTTTGGTAGATCCAGATGTTGAATTTACTGGATCGTTAATAAAGCTAATTGTAAGATAAGATTAAGTTTGATCTAACGGTTGAGATTAATCTAGCGGTTATAATGAAGTATCAGTTATCAAAGATCTTATCTTTTATTTTTTATCTGATAAGATCTTATCTCTTCCCATGTTTTCTCCTAAGAATAAACTTATATCTTCATCTTCTTCTCTGAGATATCTTACATACGTTAAAAATTCCTGTGTCTGTGTCTCTTGCAAAAATAGAAAAATCTGAGGGTATTCGGTTTTAGTTTTCGATTGTGCAAAATGCAATTAAAACAACAGAGGTTTCTGGGCTCCATTGTATCCTGGAGAAATATTTGCTTGTAACCCATTTGCATACCTTTTTCTGGTGGGAGCAAATAATTTCTTAAGGAAAGCGACAACGTAATGCGCCTTAGGAGCACTTAATTTTTTTGCCCTCTCTTGTATTTTATTTTATCCAACATTACAATACTTAGAAACCTAACTTTCTCACCTGCTCCTAGTTCAATTTTGATCCAATCGGTTAACTTTCAATCGGGTCGGATCGATGGTTGGAAGGGGTTTGTGGATTCCAATAAAAGGATGGTGGCAAGTCATAATAGGGTTTGAAATGTTGACCAAGTTCCCACCCAATCCGACCTCCCTAACCTTTGGTTTTTAATCCTAGCCCAAGTGTTTTTTTTTTTTTTTTTAAGCAAGATAGGAAAAAGGGAAGGAGATCAAGGTGAGTCTTTCCTACTCAATCCTAGCCCAATTAAGTAGTCACACCTTTAGCTTTTACCTTCAAATCAGTGTCACAATCATTTTTCCCAACCAATGATGATGAAGAAGAATAAAAAGAAGAAATTGTCGTTTTTCCTATCGTTCTCTCCCTCTCTCTTAGCGTCCACTGTGAATGTAAGATTTTTTAGGTGGTCGCCATCTAGTGGCCATTGACTTCCAAGCTTACTTCCACCCCAACTTTGTCAAGGTTGGCTTGGCTTGGAAAGTTGGGGTTATAGGTTGGCATAAAAAGCCAAATTGACTTCTAACACTCGTTAGGTTGGAACTCGAAACTGGGCATTCTGATATCAATCAGGTCAATAACGCTCCCAAAATCTAGTCCTTAAATTAGTAGCTAAAGGCGCTACTAGCTACAGTTAACCTTAATTTACACACAAAAAATGACATAGTAAACACTATACAAAAGTTTGAGCAACAAAAAATTTATTACTTCGATACACGAGTTTCTAATTTCCCATAAAACCATAAATCATTACATAGGCCCGTTCAACAGTCCGCTCGATATCCACTCGATAAAACTCGACTTGAGCTAGAGCTCGGTATTGTACAAATTTGTGCATTACTGTAGAAACCCGCTTGATTAGTAAATGATGCATACCCGACTCGTCCGACAAAATTCAATAGGGATTCGTGAACTTAGCTCGTTTAAGGCTCGATCGGACTAGCTTGCCCAACTTGTTTAGGGCTCGTGAGCCTAATAGGTTAATAGATACTAATTAACTTAATATTACTAAGAAACTAACTAATTATATAAGTATCTTTAAGTAGTTACCTATAGTATATAGGTCATTTTGATATATATATATATATAGTTAGTTAGTTCCTATGTAACTAACTATATTAATTAAGTAAATATAACATTTCATATTAATTATAATACTTTGATATATAGTAGTATTACTATAAATGTATGTATCAATGTGTATATGTGTATATCTACTATTAATATACTAACTAGTNTATTACTAAGAAACTAACTAATTATATAAGTATCTTTAAGTAGTTACCTATAGTATATAGGTCACTTTGATTAATATATATATATATATATAGTTATAGTTAGTTAGTTAGTTCATATATAACTAACTATATTAATTAAGTAAAAATAGTATTTCATATTAATTATAATACTTTGATATATAGTAGTATTACTATAACTGTATGTATCAATGTGTGTGTGTGTATATCTATTATTAGCATACTAATTAGTTAGTTTATAAACTAACATATTAAATTATTAATATATAGTTAGCATATAATTATATACATGTTACATCGTACATAGTTAACAATAGTTATATTATATACTTATAATATAATTAATTAGTTATATATAGTATACTTGACTTATTATTTGCTCACATTATACTTATACTATAGCTGTTATTCTATAGTTATATATAATAATATTATGTTAATTTGTTACCTACAGACTATAGTTATATACTATATTGTATAATGTGCCTTATAGAGTTACATATTATATATTTATATTTTACATAAATGTATCAAGGTTGTTCACAAACTTGGATTTGAACTTTGCTTGGATCATACATTAAAAAATTTAATAGCTTAACTCGAGCTCAATCAAGTACCCGGCTCGACTTAAATAGCATTATCAATGGGCTCAAGCTCGCCCGAGCTTCTAACGAGCCGAGCTTGAACATACATTTCATAACTCGGCTCGAATATATATTCTCCTAAACAAGCTAGTCTTAAAATTGTAAAGCACAGCTCGACTTGATTACAACCCTTGATAGGCTTATCCAATCCATAAACATCACACAACCTTTCTCATAACTAATGTAACATCACTTATCATTATGTCTATTTACGAATTTGCATCTAACTATAGCATTACATAGAGTGCCGATTAGCATCAGCTTGGGCTGATGTTTACAATTACCGCATTACATATACCTCACCCTTGACTACTGCATTAATTTTTAACTTCTTTTCTTTTGCCTTCTGTATCCTGTTGTTGATTCTATTTTTTTTATTATCTATAAACAACATTTATTGGTGGAATAGTGAATATACGGCTGAATAAGTAAAGAATCAATCAAAAAAAAAAAAAGTGTGATGTAAGCCTTCTTTATTCTGATAAGAACCTCTCTTAATCTTTTTCTTGAATGGAGGGAGACCGTAGGGTTCTAAATTTATCAAAAACCTCTTACTAAAAGAAATCTTTCTGAATAAAACTACTTTTACTTTATTCAAATGGAAAACAAATAACATTTTCTTTTCTTGGAACAAAAGAAAGAGTTTTTTTTTTTTTTTTCTTTCTTAATTTGCATAAATTAATCATTGAGCTGAAAAAGTTCTAACATAATTACTTTCCTTTCTAACTTTCTACGTGCAAAGAAAAGTTGAAAAGATTCTAACAAAAATACTATTTTATGATCAAAACTTTGCTTATATATATAGATGCTGAAAAATGTTATATCATAAAATATTTTCTTGTTCTAATTTTTTTTGGCTAACTGTTTTAATTTTCCTCCTTGGACTAATGACATACATTAAGTACAAACTAAACTAGGGAGAGGCTTCTTGATCGACCATGACTATGTTGTCGCCATGGGTGGCACACAAACATGACTATGTTGATGCTATCGGTGGCACATGACCATGACTATACTGACGTTATGGGTGCACTAAACTAATTGGAGAAACACATCCTTGCTTGACTACAACTATGCTAGTGCCATGGATTTAACACTACCATGATTATGCTAACACCATAGATGCACTACACTAGCTGGAAAAACACATCCTTACTTGACCATGATTATGTTGACGCCATGGGTGTACTAAACTAACTGGGGAAATACATCCTTGCTTGACCATGGCTATGTTTTCGCCATGGATGGCACATGACCATGACTATATTGACACCATGGGTGCACTAAACTAATTGGGAAAACACACCCTTGCTGAACCATGACTTTGTTGACATCATGGATGACACACATCCTTATTTGATAATGCCATGGGTGGCACACAACCATGACTATGCCGACATGGTGGGTGGCAAACGACCATGACTATATTGAAGTTATGGGTGACACATGCAAGAAAGGAATCCTGAGTGATAGCCCACATCCTTATGTGGTTGTGTCGTGCTATCGGGTTGTACTAAATTTTTAGCACGGTACCGATGAGTGCCATGCTAATCTTTGTGTTGTGGAGTTAACTAGTTAAGCATATATATATATATATAGAAAAATAGGCACGTGTTCTTCCTCTATCTATTCTTTAACATAACATATTCATGCTTTCATGCTAACATATTAATGTGCATTTTTCGTCTTTCATACTAATAAATCTTCTCATAATTTTTTTTTCTTTCTAAATAATCATAAGAATTTTACTAAATATTTCATGTCATGAATAACTACATACAATTATGCTCATTCCACGTTAAAACACAATGCAATTTTCTCTACTTTGAAAAATACTATTTCAATGATCAAATCATAAAATATTGTTTTATAACTTTCCTTTTCACTCTTCCACTGCTGCGTGTCACGCTACTCTATACACAAACCCATAATCATATGACATAATACCTTAATTAGCTAGGCATTTCCGACAAGACCCTAACCTTTTTTTTCAACTAAGGAAACTCTCAACTCTTACTCTTACTCTTTCTAACTAAATTCCTCACCTTGTCATAACCATGCCCATCAATTACCTAATTACTGAAGAGCGGAAATTGAATCTACTCTACAATCCATCATTCCTATAATCGTACACATTTAATTTTGATTAGAAGCCTACCTAAACTTTTTAGTTTTAATACGATCGATCCAATTGTGATCGAATGTTTGATCAAATCTCTTTGTCCCTAGTTGGATCGATTAAACTCCCATTTCGATCAATTAAACCCATAACACACTGTTTTACTCACATGTGTGACACACTTTCAAACTGCTACTAGTTCGATCGATCGAATGATAGATCAAACCATTTTGTTTCTCATTGGATCGCAATTTCGATCGATCGAACTTACATTTCATCGTTTTCTTTGAACCAAAAACACTCCAAAACCTTCTTCCTCTCCACTTTTTCTCTCTTCTCATACCTCATTGCACTTTATCAATATAGCCGCACTCTGATTCCCTTTGTAACCTTTTTCCCGTTTGATTAAAAAAAAAAAGAAATAGAAAAAGAAAAGCATAGCCACACTCTTAAACATCCTTTACAACAACAAGGAATCTCTATTTTTCAACAACTTCCACAATAACATCAACAAACCCAACACAATAACCACAACAACAACAAAAAACCTCAAACCTCCATACAAGACCCACATGTATCACAATCGATCTATCTGCTTATATTGTGACACACTTAAAATGAGTTATACTTGGTGTCCTAAGAAAAAGATTCTCTTCATTTTAAATGAAATAAGGAGTAGTCGGTTAGGCCATTTTTATCCAATTAGGAGGGTAAAAATGTAATTCAACTTTTTGTTTGAACATTATATCTTCTTATTTGGCCTAATCGGCTTCTCTCCATTTCAAAGAAAATAGAGCAAATCATTTTTTGGTGTCCTACCAAGTGTGTTTAACCCCATTCAACTTGTAATTAAAAAAAAAATTACTCACAAGTTGGATGGGGTTGGACACACTTGGTAGGACACCAAGCATAACTCAATTAAAATAGATGTGAATCTTTTTCCTTTTTTTTTTTTCCTGTATTTGGAATTTCTTAGCTAATGGTCATCTCTGTGTCTCGTCCCAACTAAATATCTTTATTTAGGAATTCCATTTACTTGGGAATCTTGAATCTTGGGTATTCGATCATATGTCCAAACAAATATATGAACCACTAATCCTCCACTAGTGAAGCATTCGGGGTTATAAATGATTACAATTTTCGATGATCAAGAGTTTTCTTGGGCTCTGAGTGTTATAGTGGGCATGCAGTGGTGGTGGTCCATGTCGATACTGGGTGCTTGTTTGCTAACAAAACAAAAAGGAGATTGCTCTGAGAGTTCTAATTCTCATACTGGGTGGTGGTCCAGAGCGCGGGTTCACCGACTTCATAGAAAAGACAAGGTGAAGAATCTCACATCCATTACCAACACTTACACTGCAATTAATGACCCAACACGACACCGCAGCCACCAAGGAAACAATCGTCCTCTTCTTTTCCGTAACAGAGCCGCCGGGCAAAATCAAGTGCTTTTTTCTTTATATTTCCCAAACTTTTAATTGTCTTTAAACTATTTAACAATTGTTAATGTCCTCCCAATTTTAACAAAAAGATAAGAATAACCCAATAACTTTTCGATAAGCTATAAATACGCTTATAAATTCAAATAATAATAATAATAATAATAATTTTTTTAATTCTATTTTTAAAAAAAGAAAAACAAAAATCTTCATATTTTTTAAAAAAATTTAAATTTGGCCATGAGTGGTTATGTTTTTCCAAAAAAGTTCTGTTTAATTTTTTTTAAAAATATTTTATTAAAGGTATTTTCATCCTCAGGGACAATGACAATTGAGGACATTATCACAATTAAAAATTTTAAAAAAATATTGTTAATTAAGTGATACTTTGAAGAGAGTTACGTGAACTTTCTCCTTAATCAAATAATATAAGTCTTGATTTGTAAATTTTAATTGTTAAGTTCATGTAAGACTGCAAAGTGCAGTGCAAAGATCCAAACAGCCCGCTCGAAGTAAAGGCCCATCAGACACGTTAATCGCTATCTGTCAAGCACAAGCACAAGCACTATATTGAAATCACTAATGAGGTTCATAAGGGTTTTCCAAGCAGCCGATGAGATAGGTGAGGTGACAATGGATCCAACGACCACCTCGGTCACCGTTCTCAGTAGATCAAGGTAAGCATGCCAGTCTAAAGTAGAGAGAGCGATGCTACAGGCAAGGGAGCAAAGCTCAACTCCATAGTAAAGAGATGATTAGGAAAAGCTCATATCAACAGCAAGAAACGAGGTTTGCTTCCCTCTGCAGCTTTAGACATTGAACATCAGCTAAGAGATGAGGATTTAAGAGTTACAGAATGAACAAGCCCCACAAGTTCAAATGTGAGAAAAGCATGAGATCCGAACTGTTGCTCCTGGAGCCATTTTCATCTTCTGATAAAACTTTTTGGTTCCAACAACATAACATCAGGGCACCACTAGTAAGTACAACTAGCAAGCAGCAAGGCATCAGAAACCCCATTCCCCAATTAACGTTTACCCCCCCTCCCCCTCTCTTCTTTCTTACCCCACACCCAAAAAAATAATTAATTAAAAAAAAAACGCCTAACAGCACTAAGATATGAGAACCATTACAAGAACGCTACTTCAAAGTATCTAAGTATATTCTCAAGCTCTGAAAATAGAACAAAAAGGTTAATATGAAAGTTGTGCAGAAACATCCAACTCTGGTTTTATGCCTACTGGAATCTCCAAGGGTGTTTCCACTACTATGGGAGCGTACTCTTCTTCCTTGGGAGTATGAATGGTGACCACATCAGGCAATGGTGTGGATGGGCCCACCTTGCCCTTTGGATCCCAGTCAAGCATGATCTTGACCTTAATACCAAGTACACCCTGTTCCCATCAGAAGAGAGGGGAAAAAGAAAACACATTGTGTAATCAGCATGAATCTTGAAACAAAAAATAACAATGAGATCCAAGAACATAGGTAAACCAAAATGATGGTAAATTTCACCTACTAACAAGCACCACAATTGGAATACAGAACCTAGCCAGAAAACAAGAGGGCAAGACTGACCTGTCTAAGAAGAACATGCCTCACGGCTCCATCAATGTATTCATTGACGGGTTGACCAGAGGATATCATATAACCATCCTTAAACTTCATTGACTTGGCACGCTGAGCCCGCAGCTTTCCACTGACAATGACCTGAATGAAGATTGAAGAAATCAAACATTTAAATAACCAAAAAACACACAGGCGTCCAAATATAAGGATAAAAACAGTATATAGTTTTAGACATACCTCACATCCCTTTGCCCCATTCTCCATGACAAATCTCAGGACACCATAGCAAGCCCTACAAACACGAGAGACCTTACTTATCACACAACTAAAATGCAAAGGAACAAACACATGCTTTAGAAGAAAGGCCATAAATAACCATCTTCCATTACTTTTATTACTTAAAAAACCAAATGGAGCCATCAAAGAGATAATTCAAAAGTATTTAACACAACGTTGACACCATGTTAGAGATAATTCAAAAGAATTTAACACAGCCTTGACACCATAACATGGAGCGCTAGAAAGTGACTGTGTCAAACAGGAAAATGTACTCAGCGATTCAAGAAACACATTGACAAAATAGGGGTAAAATATGGGCAAACTAGCAACTAAACTACATATTAATAAAGGTACATGTGCAACTGCACAATAGGGATAAAAGATGTGGGATGTAGGAGGACATTCCAAATCCAAGCACATTAATAGCAGCACAAGAAGCCTGACTGACTCCAAGAAATCTTTACTGTGAGCATTGATATAGAACCCCCATAGCGCACGTAGCAAGGCAGAGAGGGGAAAACAATGCCTATATGTAAGGGCCCATATCGTGAAACCCACAATAGACATATAGTTTTGTATGAAAAATAAAAGGCTTTTATAATTGAAAAAAAAAAAAAACCCACAGAAAGAAGAGAACAAGAGCAGGGAATTCTATTGAGAAGTGGACTCAAATTTCGATCCCATCTTAATCAAGAATTCTGCATTTATGAATTTCAAAATAGCTAACAGGGGGACAAGGATGAAGACGCAGTATGAATTATTAAATGAGGAAATCTAAAGTAAATTGTATATACAAAGGGGCACAAAGATGAAAGTACAAAATTCAGATAGAAAATTGAGATGTACAGTCTCTTTTTTTTTATATAAGTAAAATTTCAATAAAAACGCAAAGCACAGCCCTGGTACACAAGAAGTATACAAGAGTCACAACTGATTAGGGGAAGAGAAAAGTACAAGAACGTCATTAAAGCTTATCACTAAGGGAGCTAAATAAGCTTCTGTCCAAGAAAATGAAAATAGCCCCAACATTGATGTCCACATTACCATAAACTCAGTTCCACAAAATTCTCTGATCAAGCATACAATTAATAATATTAAATTCCACAACCTAAATACAGGAAATGATTGCCAAAGGAAAAGTAAATTGAATATAGACAATGCTTCCACATATAAAAATCTGAAAAGATAAAAGCATTCTAATCAACATTTTCCATCAAAACTGAAATCCCAAGGAATGTGAACTCTTTCCTTGGCTAAACAAAAAGATGGAACCATAAATATAGTCATCATCAGACACAAGATAGGTATTCGTTAGTAACCTACTCGCTGTAAAGATGACCTGAACAAGTAAATTTTGAGAGGAGAAAATTGAACTGTGTGATCAAACAAGGTCAAATGCACAAAAAATGGCCAAAAGAAGTATAGAGCATCAACTGCATAAACATTAATAACATATATCAAGGACCAACATGATAACTTAATAAAATGTTAAGGCATAATTCACTTGATCAACAACTCATAAGAAAGACATTCAAGAATGATTAAACATACCTCCGAACAGCAAGGCCACCAAGGAGCTTGTAGCGGAGAGACTCAGCCTGAGCAACGGCACAGAGACCCCTGTTGTTAACTTTCTCGGCATAGAGCTCCACAGTGTTCTCTGGGAACTTGAACCGTTTCTGAACAAGAGAAGTCAGCTCCCTTATTCTTCTTCCCTTTTCACCTGATATTGGAAAAAATAAAAAAAGAACAAAAGTTAGTATTGAGAAAGCACTCGAAAAATAAATTTTAACAATTGTGCTCTTGGCTAATGAGAAGTTGGTTTCCTAGATAGTAACTCAACTAGGCCAAATAATTGTACCAAAGCTCAAATTCCAGATGATAACGACTACAATATTGAGCTTTGTTGTCCCTTCACCAGAAAACACACCAGGACACGAGATGTACCAAGAACATTCTGAGTACGAGTGGCCCTGATGATAATCTCGGTGCGCATCGGTGTGACCCTGACTTCGACGCCGGAGTATCCGTCCTCCGCAAGCTCTCTGGTGAGAACCTCATTAAGCTCCGCAAAGAAGACTCCATCGGCCACGAACTGTTCGCAAATGCACAACATCAATCATCAAGCACAAGCACACAGACAGAAACAGAAAAAAATAAATAAATAAACCTTCTAAAAAACAGAAAAAGACATTCGGTGGATTACCACTATAAAACGGAAAAACAAAATGTGGATTAGCGAGTTTCACCAAAAGGCCCGCCCTACTAATACAACAACTAGGCCAGATCGATCCACATACATTATAAGATTGAATGCTTTGGTTTTCTCAGAAACCCGACAGAAAAGGTAGAGGGACTGACCTTCCGCTTCTTGCTCATCTGGGTCGCCATGTTTCGGGGAGCACAAGGAAGTGAAAATCGAACGCCGGGTTTGATGAGTTTCGGCGCTCAGGAGTCCAGTTCGCAAAACCCTAGCTTTCGTGAGAGTGGTACAACACTATGGTTTCCTATATATAGGATTCAGAAACAAGTCGTGGTCACGAATCTTTCTATTACTTTTTCTCTTTCTGTCCTTCTCGACGCAGTATGCACCATGGGCCGTATGGGCCCATCGGATTAGCTACAAGGAGCCGAAAATCACATTTGATTTTGGTCCTTCGATTACTTCACTAGATGGAAATGAAGTCCATATATATATTCTAAGAAACGTAAAGTAATATTCTGTTTTTAGTAAATAATTTAAGATAATTTACTATCTACATCCATGGTAATTATTTCAATATATAATTTGAGCAAAAGTAAAATACCACTCAACCGGAGCTCAATTCCATCAACCTTTGAACAAGAGCAAAAGATCCAAATCCTTATTAGGCATAGCGAAAAGTTTGTATAGAAATGGTGCAATGCAATTGTCAATAGAGGAATGTTATGTGTCTATTTTTTTTGTCCATTTTTGTTCATTTTTAATCTTTTTATTTTTATTTTTTTTATAATTTTTTACAAATCAAAAAAAGAGATCATCTCTTTTTATAAAAAATGGTCCTTCATTTTTGCTAAAAATAAAAAAGACCACAGATAGATCAAGATGGACAAAAACATTGGTATGGAAATCAAATATAAAAACTAGAAAAATTAAAAGGAAATCACATAAGCTTAAAACTTATAGGACATATTGAATTATTGATGACTGCTTTTGTACTTTCTTTTGAGATTTTGAATTTAATGAGCTCATGTTGATATATTAATGACTACATTGAAAGTAAATATTGAACTTTTCATTGCAAAATTTATGTACAAACTAATTATCATATCAAATGTGGATTTGGGTACTTTACTTTCGCTCATATCTATATTATGAGGATGGGGCTTTTTTGAGATCTCGTTGGTGATGATCTCTTACTTAAAATGTAGAAAGAAATATAGTTAATAAAAATGTATTATTTTATTTTATTTAAAAAATGTTCTCTTTTTTTATCCTAAGCAAATTGGGAAAAAGATATATGGGTTCAAAATACTAAAGAAGGGTTAAGCTCCCGAACATCAGACCTAATGAGTTTTATATATATTCGAACTTTTCCTAATTACCATGAAAGACAAATATATATATATACCTACTTACTTTTGCTTCATGAAGCATAGTCCACAGCCGAATGAATGACATGGATTAATATAATCTAAGTGAATCTGTATGTCTCATAAATCAAAATCGTATTGAATCTATTGATTTGAGTGCCCTGAATGGAAGTGGTGGATTGACAGAGACCCCAGACTCGGTGGGAGGATGAAGCCGCATTCTCGTAAATCAGTGACAATAATGTTGAGGAATCCCAGTCTCCATATGGCAACAAGAGAAATTCTCAATCTATTCTACAAAATTATTTGCATAACTACAATGATCATTGTCAACAACCCCTTATTTTCAGATCAATAACTTATGGCCTTGCTTAAAATTCGTTGCTTACAATTCGTTTCTCTTCTTTTTGTATTCATCAAAAGACCGCTGTCTACCATAAACAAATACTAGAAGTCTGAATGATATAAACAAACTAAGCTCGAATGAGTCATTGGGGTGCGACAGAGAGGACATTCAGGCTTCTCATTGCACCACTCCATAATGCAGTTCCTACAAGCAGAGCTCGTCAAACAAAAGAAGGTGAGGAAAAGGATGACAAAGGATAAAAGAAGACAATACCAGCAAAATACGTGGCCACAAGGTGTGGCTGTTGGGTGTTGCCGATTACTCAGGCAGAGCGTGCATTTGCTTGTCGCTTGAGACTGCCAAAAAAAAAAAGGTAAAGAAATCGGCAAAATTGAATTAGCCATCTATAAGCAATTTGGAAGAGATCATTGCAGTGGAGCCTCTTGAACCAAATCTAGTTAGATGTTTGATAAGTTATGACATTTTTAAGTGACCTCTTACATCAGGACAATGGTGTTTGATCCTGTAACTATTTTAGCTATTGAAGTCAGCCATGCCCTGACATTAATGAGCAGGAAAGAAAATTCGTATATCCTATAGCATTTGTACATCTCCCCATAATCCCCCTCCCCACCTTTTCTTTTAAAATAGGGTCAAATGAGAGAAGGCTGGCAAAACAAACCTCAGAAGTCGACGAAGAATCAGGCACCCAAATTCCTTTGTTATCATTATCTGCAGATATCAAATTGCCTTCCTCGTTTAAAACAGGCAAACCTCGCCCTACAAACCAAATAATGGAAGAGACAAAATAAATATTACTCCAGTAAATTGTGATACATACAAACATTTGGATTTATGTACAAGTAAAAAATTTAATATACATGTGAGATATGAAGTGAGATAACAAAAGATATAGCTAGCGTATGATCCTAGAAAAACTATAGGCTACTATGCTTCTTTTTTCACCAAAAAGTTAGTGTTATCTTGATAGAATGTAGTTTGTAACTTCATGTGAGCTTCAACACCCCCACCCGAACAAAAAAGAGAAAAAGAAAAGCATATCGATGTTGATATATGAATGATGATTTAAAACTGTATGGAATCAGTAACCTGATGAACTTGAATGGGTCCCAAAGGATGTCTGGTGAACTGAACTTGCAATAGAAGATAAATTGCTACGCCGCAATCCTTCAGCAGCAATGACACATAGCTGAATCAGTAGGAACACTCCTAATATTTGGTATCTGCATCGAAGTCAATTTGAAGAGTGAATATTTTAGACCAGTAAAACCTCAGATCACTAAAGGTCAAAAGACGGAGTCGTTAAATTTCTTTAACGACAGTTGAGAACATACAAAATATTTTGCTTGGGCAAATGAGAGAAAATCGCCCAAGAAAATTGAAGCACATGTATTAAGCAACCCAACATAGTCTGGCATTAAATTATCCACGACTGTGACCACCAAGAAAAGGAGGAAATGGGTTTCCAATATGAGTAAAATGTTTCTGTCAGTGATGATTTCCTCATGAAATCAAATCACAAACTTAACTAGAGATACCCATCATGATATGAAAATTGCAAGACATTCAAATGCATTTAACAAACAAACACATTCAAGTTCCTATCTTGAGTCAAGGAAAGTGAACTGGGGTTGATAAGAAATGCCAAGAAATATTAACTGGATCTATAAGAAACTATATATGTCTCAATAGGAAAAAGGATCAGCGTGACATTATAATGACACTGGTAGGAAGAATTTTGCAAAGCAACTCTATCCTCAACCCCATAAAAATGATGGTCGGGAAAAGCATAAAATAAATAAAAAACAAAGAAAAAAACCGAGAAAGCAGCCCATCAAAGCTAGGGAGTTACCATGATTCATTTACGATATAAAAACCCATACCTGGGCCTTTGATTTGATGGTTTTCCAATGAACACATAATGAATGCCAGCTGCACGTTTTGATATATGATAATAGAGGCCTGCAAAGAAAAACAACGGTGAGATTATTAAATTCCCACTCCTCCCCAGGGCCTTCCTTTGACTTCTACTGCTGTATAAACCTCTGAAAGATAGGAATAACCTTCAAAGTAGAATAACATGAGGTTAGCACGAAGAACCAATTGCAAAAGTTCACGAGCTATAGGGAGCACCTGAATGCAGTACCATAGGAATTTTAAATAAGAAAAGCAGTTCGCCAGGCATTTTAAGAACCAATTGGCAGCTAATTTGTAATACTGATCACTAAAAAAGAGAGGAAATAAAAGAGGGGATAATTGGACATGTTTCCACAAAAGAATGATACTAAAGGAACAATCTGTCATATAATTTTCAGACACAGATTCTAGTTAAGGACAAATAAATACATAATAGTAAATTCGTATTCAAACTAAATACATATAAAAACATGAGTTAATTTCAAAAGATCACATCCAAAACGCATAGATTAAGACTTGAATGAGCAAGCTGTCTAATAGATGACTATACCGTAGGCCATCTTCGAACTGCATACAACCATAATCCATTCAGTTTCTCTTTCAACCATCTCAGAGATGAAATGGACGCTCCTGATGTGGATGATGATGGAAGATTAGTCACTGCAGAAGACTGAACATGAATGCTTCCCGGAGCATTGTTGTTGTAGGGCTCATCAGACTGTGAATCAGCAAGGACAATGCCGCGGGAAGCAACTCTAGAACTGCAAAACAGACAATTGAGCAGTTTTTGTGAGTAACTTTTCAGTGTTGGCTAACGGCTCAGCAACAGTTACAAATAAATATATGTATAACTGAACATCAAAATAGAAAGCATTCTTGAACCTAATCCTCTCTGCAATATAAGGAACTGCTGTCTGGTATACAATGAAAAGAGCACGTCTTGCTGGGGTTGGAGGAAGTCCATAAGGTCCTGCAACCTATCAAAACAACTATTTTCCAATTTATCATAGATGAACTTGTAAAATATTAACCACAAGGCATCGATGCACTTAGTATCAAGTAAAAAATAAAAAAATAAAAAAATAAAAAAAACCCTAGAATCCCAACATGGAAAAAACTGTTGTGGCAGATAGTGCAAAGCCAATAGATGAGTTTCCTAACAAACTCCATAGGGTTAAGGACCTTAGGTTGAAACATTCAACAACTTCTTTTTGTAACGCACCAGTCTCACGTTGGGAATATGAATAGCCCACATAAAATGAGTAGATTATAAAGGCACTCATAAATGCTAAGTCTCATATTGATTCCATAGAGTATTCCCAATGGCTTAGCCATTTTTCATTTTTAACTAAAATAGCTAACTATTCCTCCAAAAACCCTCTCCATCAGATTATGCATAAAAAAATGCAAAATGCATTTTTCAACCGACACTATTCACCTATGCATAAATTGTTTTATTAGTTTATCTCTCTCCCTCTCTCTTTCTTTAAGATTTTTCTCCTTCCTCTTTTCATTTCTCTCTTTCTCTCCAATGAAGAACACACATTCCTCTCTTTCTCTCCACATATGACTATTTGAAAAATATGACCATTTGAAAAAAAACAACCGTTGGAAAATATGACCATTTCAAAAATATGACCATTTGAAAAAAAAATGTCCATCGAAAAAAAACGATCCTTAGAAAAGAAATAATAAAGAAAGAATAAAAAACGATAATTTACTTACTTACTTACTTATAAAAAACAACCGTTGGAAAATATGACCATTTCAAAAATATGACCGTTTGAAAAAAAAATGTCCAATTGAAAAAAAAACGATCCTTAGAAAAGAAATAATAAAGAAAGAATAAAAAACGATAATTTACTTACTTACTTACTTATAAAAAAAAAATAATAATAAAAACCGATAAAGCAAAAAGAAAGAAAGAATATTTAAATGGTATATAGAAAAAATAGATAATCGCATATATGGTGCATTTTAAAAGCCATTAGCTAATATAGATAAAGTAACTTTTGGTTAGCAATTTTAGATAGAAATATGGCTAAGTTATTGGGAATGCTCTCACTAAGTGAAACTGGACTTATAATGATTATAAGGAACTCCAAATTGACTAGTTCTTTTAGAGTAATAGCGCAAATGTGGCTAACGCTTTTCTTGGATCGTTACAAATGGTATTTGAGTATCCTAGTGACGCCATATAATATTAGAGCACTGTATGACGTGACCCTAACGAGGACGTCGATGATTTAAAGAGTGGAGATTGTAACACCCAAGTCTCATATTGATAAGATGAATAGCACACAAAAGGCACTTGTGAGTGCGAAGTCCTACATTGGTTCCTTACTAGATAAAATAAGGCTTTATAAGTGATTCTAAGCAACTCTAAATTGACTAGTCATTTTGGAGTGATAGCACCAATGTGGCTAATGCTTTCCTTGGGTTGTTACACTTCTCTTATTTGAAGTTTTTATGACCATGACATCAAAGATTTAGACAACTGACCAATTAATCATATTTATGTCATCCAAAGCATCTAAACATGCAGCTCAGAAAAAGGGGGGAAAAGGGTACCTTTCTCTAAAAAGTTGGTTTCATATATATAAATAGAAGCTAAAGCCAATTATTAGAGCACTTTCAAAGGCCCATTTGATGAATACCAAGAAACCAACTCCCACGAACCTGAGTGACGTCACAGTATTCCTCTCCCAGCGTTTGCTGCCCTGAACCAGTCGTTAATACAAAATAGAGCATCTGCCCCAAAAGTTTTGTCTGCAAAACAAGAAAACTGAAAAAGCTAGTAACTATATTATGTTATCCACATTGCATAACAAAAATGATATTGGCTAGTAGCAAGGTCTAAAAATACAATGCAGTGAGAGAATTAAAGTTGTAAATTTGGAAAGATTCGGGATTGCTAGCAGAAAGAAAAACTACACTCCAAAAACAATTTTCACATCTGAAAAACAAAAAAGGCGAAGGTGCTAGAGAGCTTGTGAATTTCAAATCAAGAACTTTGAAGGGGGTAAAAGGAAAAAACAAAAAAGATTTTTAAATTTTTTTTAATTTTTAAAAAAAAAATTATAAAAGGTACCAAAACCCCTTTTACGTGTTAATTTTATTTTTATTTTTTATTTTTTATTTGTTTTTGCTTCTGAAACAGAAAAATGCTTGTCAACTAAGGTATTATTCAGCCCTTGGGTTTCTTTCTACTCTAATTCGCAAAGAAGAAAGCAAAAGTTGAAATAGTATGACTGGAATTTATCTCTAATAAATTAAGTTGCATCAAGCTTCCATACTGAACACTACTTCCAATGTCACCAACATGCATATAATATAACACAGGCCTTAATTTTCAATTGACAAGCACCAACAGTCCCGTTCAGCTATGCAGCACACGCAGGCATGAAAAATGGCCCTTGGTAAATGCATGTTCAATTAACCTAAGGACAACATATTTAACTCTTCAAACCTAAATTCAGTTCCTGTTCTCGTGAAACGAAAACCGAAAGTCGAAAAGCTAACCTCGCTATGATAAGCTACAGCAACCCTCGTACCTACAACAGAGAAAGAGGCAGTCAATTTTGAGAGAGAGACAATGAAAGGGAAGGAAGTGTAAGATAACTAGCAAAAATTTCACACAGCCAGGAAATGAGGTGCCAACAATCACTTGTAGAAGTAATAAAATTGAATCTCCTAAAATTGAGAGAAAGAGAGAGAGGACCAAAGAGGTGGCGAAAAGCGTCGCGACAGGCATCGTAGACGAAGGAAGCGTACTGCTCGTCCTTCTCGGCGGCTCTCATTATCTCCGGTTGTGCCGCCAACGGGAATCTTCGTGGTACGGACGGCTCACTGCTGGTGCTGCTCCGACCCGATTCCCCGCTGGGAGCCGGGTCGGATGACCCGCCCACCTCCTTCCTTGCCAATCCCATCTCCCTCTGATAAGCTCTCTGTCTGAAATTTGTTAACGCTAGAACTCGGAAAGGAAAGAAGAGCGTTAGAGCGCAGAGGGAGAGATCAGTTCCCAATCCAATCAAAGTCACTCACATGGTTAAACATATAACGAAGGAGGAGACGACGTCGTTCGATTTAGCAGACCCACAAATAAAAACGATGTAGGTGAAAAAAGAGCGCCGTTGCCGGGGATCGAACCCGGGTCACCCGCGTGACAGGCGGGAATACTTACCACTATACTACAACGACTTGTTTGATGATCTTATTAGCAAAAATAAGTAGATAAACTAATATCAAAGATATTGTTCAGGACGACATTGGCCCACCGAAAAAAGAAAAAAAAAGAAAGAGCATATTGTTTGCAGCTTTATAATGGTACAGGCAAATACACTGAAGATTTCTTCTGCTATGTCATCAGTCAGATAACATTTCTCTGGTAGAAAGCCCATGCCTTATCTCCCCCCCTAAATATAGAAAACTAAACAAACGGAAGTGCAGGCAAGCCAAGGAGATATAACAAAGAACAAAAATGGCTGTGTCATCCACCACTGCAACAGTGTGCATCTCCCGAAAAGACTTCTCAACTCAGACGCCAATAAATGGTGCCATATCCATAAATTCCATCACTTTTGCAATCAAGCTACGCAAATTTCACATTAGAAGTTCAAGTGAAGTATCCGCCGAGACCAATGCGACAGAAGCGGATTCAGAAAGTCCGATTGAAGCTCCAAAAGGACTACCGTCCTTGATTTCTGCCCTTAACGTCGAAAGAGCACTTCGTGGCATACGTAATTACAATCAAACCATCAATATTTAATTTTGCATTTTTATTTCTACTTAGACTACTTTCTATATGTTTATCTTTAAGGATGAAAGCAAATGTTCCTTTTCCCTTTAATCTTTACCTTTGTAATTTATTTATTTATTATTGTTATTATCTTTTTTTTATATCGTTGGGTCTTAAGATATTACTGCTCTTTCATGACGCATTTGATTGATCAAATTCAATTTAGAATGCAGCAATAACAGATGTGGATCACTATGCTACACTTGGACTACAAAGAGAATGTTCTTTTCAGCAGGTCACAACTCAAGGACAACTTACATAGTTTTAGGTTAAACTCACGTTTTATTTATGTATTGGCAATGCAAATTGATTTTTCCTCTCTCTCTCTCCCCTCATTGTTTTTGATTATCCAGGTCACAGTTGCATACCAAAGCAAGGTTGAAGAAATGAGGAATCAGGGATTAAATGAAGAAGAACTCGACAAGAAACTGGAACTTCTAAAAGTTAGTAACTGTAAATTAGTATTTTCTCCAAGAAAATCCAATGGATAATTCTATGTAATTCAAAAAAAAAAATCTATTATTTTTTTGTTCTTTCTTTCTTTTTTTAAAACAAAAACATTTAGAGGGAAAGCAATTCTAACCAATCTGAAAAATTGATAGGAATCGTACACAATTTTATCATCTGAGGAAGAGAGAAGGATGTACGATTGGAGCTTGGCTAGGAGCCAAAAAGTAGAGAGATATGTTTGGCCCTTTGAGGTTGACAAAACACAAGATCCTAAAGAGTCTCCTCCGTTGCAGGTATGCTTCCCTCTTTCTCATATTGATCATCACTTTAAAATGAAATGTAATGCTAGAAATCATATTTTTATGAAAAAATTTTACTTAACTCTTATAAACTTCTATCACATTTATAATTACCCCCTCAAACTTAAAAAACTCTCAATTTAGTTTATTCATTTTTTAATTTCACATATTCGTCGGAAAGGTATCAAAATTCTCATAATACCTTTCATTTTTTTACGCAAAAATAAAAAAGAAAAAAATTGCAAAATCACGAAATTTTTTTGCAAAAATACCGACGACTAAATTTTTGATATATATATTAAAAAAAAAAGGGAGTATTGTAAAAATTTTGACATCATTAAATCTTAACATATTGATGAAATTGAAAAATTAGTACACTAAATTGAAATTTTTTTAAGTTTAAGAGAGTAATTGCAAAAGCAATGACAATTCAAGGGTTAAGTGAAGTTTTTACTATTTTCATTCTACAACGATTTCAATATCATAATACTGACGTAACAATCTTAATCAACTCTTTTATATATATTCAAAGGTTGTTAAAACTACCAAGTTAACACTGTAAAATAAAAATGTGAAATATATCACATTTCTCTAAAATGAAATTTTATCAACGGTGTCCGTATGGATTTATTTCTACCTGAGCACCCATACTATTTTCCTTGAAATCTATCACATTTTTGGTACCTCAAAATATAAGTTGTACTTCGTTAGGTCAAATCAGTGAGATTCAGTCAACGCTCATTTCAGTTATTTCCTTCATGGTTTCTTTGGCGACCATATCTTTCAGAAGCCCTTTTCTCCCGATTTCAGATGTCGTGAGGTTCTTGCCCTCGAAACTCTCTAATTCATGCTTTTGGAAATTAATGGTTGGTCCAGTATATGTCAAATAGGAGATTCCAGGGTTAAATACCTGAATTTTGTGGTTCTTCAAATAACTGTCGTCCATGTCAACCAATCTGTCTCAATGATACATTAAAACCCATTTCACGGTAATAATTATGAAGAGTAGTCCACAAATTATGATCTCTCTCTCTCTCTCTCTCTCTTAACTTGACAATAATTACCACCGTATAATCTTTGACATGGCAGGAACCAGAGGACGTGGGACCAACAAGATTGGTGGGATACTTCATTTTAGGGTGGTTGATATTGTCCTTCATATTATCTGTTGCCCTTAATCAATAGAAAACCGAGGGGAGATTAGTGCATTTAGGTCACATTGGGGAAGGAAAAAGGAAAAGAAAACTTGGAGCCCGTCAATGTCTATTATCAGGAAGACAAAACTGTTGTTTTAGTAAGCACCGTCTTTTGTACACGGAAAAGCATTTCCATGCCGACTAAATCGACCTTTTCTAAAATTGTTTATAAACTGTTTTGTCCAACTTGCAAAGGTGAGGGGAGGAAGAGTCATTTTGCTCAACCTATTATTTGCATTAATTAATGTAAATCCGTTACTTTTTTTTACAAAAAAGGAAACTTATTTTTTTAGGTTGCTTGTCTTATGGAGGAAATCTCCACTTAAAAAAAAAAAAAAAAACAGAACACAGAAGAGCTAAGAACATTACCCCTGAAATACTAGTAACTTGAATGAAAAAGTCTTCCATAAAAGTCAATTTTTAGACTTTGTGAGGATGGCACTAGCCCAAATTGATAGTCCATGGCATACCTAAAAAATTTAAGGGAGAGTATGTCAACCCCATTGTGCTGTCATGCTTTTGACATTGAGACTACAATTTTTCTAATTTAATGAAATGGAGACTCGTGTTTTGGGCATTTGAGAGTAAAAGGGTAGGCAACTCTTAATTCCTTTAAAAATGGTAACATTCTATTCACAATTCGAACCGATTCCACCAATTTTTTTCTTTTCTTTCCTTTTTTCTTGAAAAAATAACCACATCCTCTATGCAGTCTTAAACACCCAAAAATACACAGGGTTACTGGAACTCTATTACCCCTAATCGACTGATGACAATCACGACTTTAAAATTAATGTCAAGTTAATTATCACTTAAATCCTCAAATAAAAGGAAGAGCCTAACTACTAGAATTAAATCCCATAACATAGGCCACCCATCCCTATGCGAATTATATATGCATGATACTGAGACACCTAAAGATAGTTTGCATAACTTGGCCCAACACAATTGGCATTTATTACCAATTGCAAGAGCGACATTTGTTAGGTCGCATAATTGGGTTAACAGTCAACACCGAGTTTCTGGGCGCCGTTATTTGCTACATTGATTCTATGATAAAAGGACAATATTTAACAATTGATAAAAAAAATGCTATGACCACATTAGTCGGATGGATGGGTGTATAGAATACTTGACATGAACGGGAGGCATAGCCATCCCCGTTCCAGGAGAAAAACTCCAAGACTTACCTTTTTTGCTTAAAAGTGGCAGATAACCAATTGCTCCAAAAACGTGCTTACAACACTGGTCACAGCATTTTTTTTTTTTTACCGTGTGCTCATGGGAAGGGTATTGAGGAAAGGTTGATTTAGGTTACAACCATTCAACTGACTCAAAGATCACAAGAACTTGTATAAACAATGGCTACCCATGGATCAAAGACACCCCAAGCACCAAGCTAAGCCCCAACAAATCTCATTCAAACATGTCTCTCAACTCAAGCTAGGTTGAGAAGCCCGTTTCAATAATTTAAAATTTGACATATTGATTCGTTTCTTAACACCTCAACAGCCAAATTGAGGAAAAGACGTTTTGTGATCACCTCAGGCGAACCACATGATTATTATTTTCTATTTATTTCTTTATGATGATAATGGATGGATATAAATTTCCTATAAACCGAATTGTAAGAATTCCTCTAACTCAGTCTCCAAAAGTGTCATATGTCTCTTAAGCATGCAAGAGGCGCGTGGTATTAAAAAGACATGTGAGAAACATATGCTATTAAAAAAAAAAATGTGTTTCTCACATGTTAAGGGATACATGGCATTTTTAGAAACTAAGTTGAAAGAGTTTTCCAACAACCTAGTTTGTAGGAAATTTCTATCCATGATGGATGACCTGATAATCAGCATGCAAGTTTCAAAGAAGTTTCAAAATGATGTTAGGTATTCTAACCATGCTTTTACTGAATGTGTGGTGACCAGCTACTGAACCTGGAATAAGGGTTTGGCTGCAGGATAAATCTAACTTCGGTTGCCTCAAGAAATTGTGCAAAGGAAATCCCAACCAAAAATTCTTTTGAAAATAAGAAATATCACCTAAAAGGAATCTAATGACTCTAGGCCAAGAAAATTAATGCTGATAGCAGTTGATATCTCAGAACAATGCTGGCGTGCAACCAAATGATGGAACCCAAAACATCTATCACTATGGACTCTCAAAATTGTTCCTTTTTTCCTCTTCTGGTTTCAGGTGGAGTAGAAAGGGCGAAGGGGGTTTTCATGCCTACATGAGAAGCTACAGCATAAAATGAAACTTAATGCACCAAGAGTCGAGGGAAGTTATCACCGGAGGCCTTTCACTGTTTCTTATTTTTATTTTTTTTGGGGTTTTTTTGAAAGGAAAACATACCTTCACCAGGTGCAACAATCTCAGCAAAGAGAAGTTTAGGCACGGCATAATGCTCCAAACCCTATATTAAATTTACCGATGCTGCTCTGGTTAAAACTTTTGTTTGCTAGCATCCACACCTCAAGCTAAAAATGTGAAGAGGGTTAGTTAACAGATATTAACAAATAGTTACAGGCTGAAAGCGATCAATGGACTTAATCTGCAGAAAAAACAGAAATTGACATTAGCTCATAACAAGCCTATATTGGTCTGAATAAGGTGTCGTAAATCCAACACTTCTAAGCAGGTTAAGGATGATAAAACAACGCTAATAACAAACCAAGTTAGTAAGATATATATATTGAAATGAGAGAAAGTAACAGATTGTTCACCTAAGTTGATATGCCACACATATACACATTTACCTCAGTCAAGTCCGCTGCTTCTTTTAATAAACTCTTTTCCGTTTACAAGAATGATACTGTTCTCCGCCATCCTCATCGGATTCACCAACCATCTGCCACCGATCATGACTCAGATCATCAGTACCAAACTTTGGATTGTGCTTAGAACGTCTGGAGTTGTGACTGCTCTCTTTATGTTGCCTTTTCTGATCAATGGAAAGACTTTGGTCCAGACCAGATTCTGTGTGGCTGTGACATTTGTGATTGTGCCTTTTGTCGTCAGGCCTATTTCTTTTCCTTCCAACTTCTTTTTCTTTATCAGTTTGATGATGACTCCGACTAGAATCACTACCACACTTATCTCTTCTTCCACTGTGCTTTTTGGAGCTTCTATGATGATATTTGTGCCTCTTTTTCCTATGCCACTTGGGGCTACTGGGCATATCTTCTACTTCTGAACTTGATCTCTCCAGGTGATGATATGACCTCCGATCTCTAACAGCAATCGAAGAATGAGAACTCTTCTCAAGTATGTCATCATCCGAGTTGTCTTCATCCGTATAATAATCATGCAGATTTTTCTTCTGTGACCTCTGAGTAAAGCTGCCGTCGGAGTAGCTTACACTTTTTTCTCTCTTTACACAAGACTTATAGCCACGTGATCTTTCTGTCTCATTATTCAGGTGCCCATTACTAAAATCATCATCATCATCAAGAGATTGTTTCCTGGTGAGCAAAGAAATACTAATAGAAATCAGGAAAATTTTGAGGATCAATGCAGTTAATATCTTTCCATGAGAACGTAAATAAGACAAAAGCTTACAACATTATCTCTTTACTGCTGCAAAAAATTTACAGGTAAGGATTTCCATACATAAGTCTGTGTTTTAAAATAAACAAGAGAGAGAGAGAGAGAGATTCCAGAGAGAGAGAGAGAGAGATTCCATCTAAATATATATCTTAGAAATTTCCGGAGAGATTATTAAATTTTAGTTAGCATGAAAACTCTAGTTAGAAATGACATACACATTAAAATTCAGAATGGTACAAAAGACCTAGACACGAAATCTTATAACAAGAAAAATGATGAAAACAAAATTTACAAAAAGTGCAGAATATACAAGAAAAACGAAGAAAACAAATTTGTACAAAATGCAGAAAAACATTATTTGGTACATCTGCAAAGCATATCTCAAAACAACAACCAATCTAACAAAGAGGACCAGAAAATTTAACAAAATTGTTTTGCAAACCTTAAGAGTGTGTTTGGCAAATTTTTCAAATACACTACTCAATTTTCAAAAGCTGCAAAACACTTCTCAAATGCGCAATCCAAGTATACAGAAAACATACAAAAGAAACACTTGACCAAAAAATAAAATAAAAAAGATCAAGAAAATCATGAAAACTAGAAATATTTACAGTAAGACAGCTGTTCAATGGTAAAGTATAATGAAGAATAGAGGCTTTAATTTCACCATCGTCCTCTCGCAAACTTCAAAACTTCAATCATTTCTTTTTCTCATGTTACACCACATTAGGCTGGACAAAACCATCTTCAACACTACTGCACTATGAAGGTTACCAAACTGCCCCTACCAACAGGCGAAGAGGTCTGCCACTCATCTATGAACAAAAGTAAATTTCGGACCCCCACCATTAACTAACTTTTCAAAATAAATATCAAAACACTTGTCAAAAAACAAAACACAATACAGAAAACACACTTCAAAAATAAAACATACAAGATTTTAAAAAAGCTTCCCACATCTTCATATAGGAATTTTTTTAAAACACACTCATTCTTTCAAGTGCAGAGGTTTGCCTTTGATATTTATAATAAATAAAAAAATTTAAAAAATGGAGTATGGCCTCCATTAGTGGAGGCCGCCCC
The DNA here is from genome assembly GCA_900184695.1 of Betula pendula. NCBI lineage: Eukaryota > Viridiplantae > Streptophyta > Magnoliopsida > Fagales > Betulaceae > Betula > Betula pendula. The sequence goes on along the minus strand of FXXK01000238.1, from coordinate 56,358 downwards.
GCAGATTTGGCTGCTGCTTAGGGGCAACAAGACAGATTCGGTGGAGGTCACCGGATTTGCATGGTGGCCATCGCGGGGCCGCTAGATGTATTTGGAGCCACTGCATTGGCTGCCATCAGATCTACGCAGCAACCATCACAGTGGCTGCCATTCTATCTGGTGGCTTATGGTGGGGCTGGATTTGCATGGCAGCCACCGCGGCCCGTGGGCCACCATACTGTTTGGCAGCCACCATTGTGGCCGCTGCCAAATCTGCATGGTGGCCACCAGATCTATTGGATGGTCTTCACAAGGGTGGTGGCCACGACCTATTGAGGCTACCTCCAACAGACTTAATCTTTGTGGCTTTTTTGCTTTTGTTTTAATTTTTAAAAATACTTCCAAGTTTTTTTCTTTTCAAAAACACTTCTTAGTTTACCAAACAAATTTTCTTTTGTGAACCCCAAAGAAAACACTTTTTCAAATGTGGTCCCCACCAAAACATTTCTCAATTGTCACTTTTTCCAAGACTCCTTTCAAAACCCAAAACACTTCTCAAAACTTTACCAAACCAATAGATTTGCTCTAAGATAGACTCAGAAAGCCTACTTGGGTGTTGAGCATTTATCTGTAAGAACTGAATTACTTGCATTTGTATCCATTGCAATCATAAAGAAGATGAGTAAACACCAGAAAGCTAATAACAAAGAAAGTACTGTAGACAACAAGGAAGCTAATCCCAAATAAATAACAAAAAAAAAAAAGCAAAGCCAAGAAAACAATTAGCCAAAGGCCTTCTATCCAAATTGTTATAGCCTGATATTAAAGAATTACCTCCTCATATTCTCATTTGCTATTTTCTGTCTCTTTTCAAAATTTTGAAAATCCACATGGTCTGGTTGGGGTTTCTCAATCCCCCCAATTTGAGGTGCCATAGCTCCCATCGTCACATATCCACTGCAAAATGCTTAAGTGTCAAATTTATATGATATAATAAATGACCCAGCTTTTTTTTTTTAAATGTGAGCAAGTTGATCAGAACCAATATATTAAGAACAGAATTTACCCGAAGCCAGAAAAGCCACCATACATAGATGGCATATATGTAGGAACAGCATAAGGAGCAGGTGGGACCATGGTTGCATTGAAGGGCACCATCCCAGCATTGCAATATAGGTTCCCATAGGGCCTGATATGGGACAAGGGAGTCCCATTCCAAAATGGTCGTGCATAACCCTGCATAACTCCTGGAAACATAGCATTTCCTGAAATCACAAAAGAAGTTGACATCACAGACAAGCCATAGACAATACATATACTTACAAGAAATATAACAGAGAAACCAGACTATACCTCTCTGAAGCATAGGATGTGGACTGGAAGCAACTGGGCAGTCCCTTACAAAATGGTCTGGTGAACCACACATGTAACACGTACGGTCCCCCTGATTTCAATTTAAAAGGGGAAAAGTAAGGAATAAACACTCTCACAAAAGTTTACAACATGTACCCAACACGTTTCACGTGGAGATTTGAGGCAATGCAAATTCCAACGTAAGAATCAGTACAGGAATCATATCACATGATATGCCAACGTTGACCACCAATAAGAACCAAACTACTGAGTGAAACAGTTTTCAGGTGAATCAAAAAAGGAAAACAAAAAAATTAAACATGAAAGGAAAATGCCAACACAAAGCTCGGGCAGATTCAAAAACAAGACATTTCCATGAGAGCATCAGGTATAATCTTATGAAGGGGTCCGAGTAGATGGACAGAAACCAGAGGTTTGTAAGCACAAAAGTTTGAACTTCTCAAAAACCCAGCAAACAGATTCTCAAAATCAAAAATTAGATTCGTAAGATAATACTTCTACTTGGATCCTCAGGTGGGCATTCCTAATTCTTAGTTTATGTTCTTAGCAAGCCTGTCCTCACTGAATGAAAGACTTTGTAATGTAGATTACAATGACCATTTGGTAACTAGCACACTAATAATGCAGATTTTTGTCAAAGCTTATACCTTTTTGTGTCTTCCAGTCTCCACGAAAGTCCTGTCTCTATCTGCAAATTTAATGCAAGTGTCAGAACAAACAGGAGATATATTGGAGATGATGCCTATATGAGGTTAGAAGTGAGGCCACGTAAAAAACAAACAAAGATGTAAATACTACCTGCAGTACTATTAACCCAAAATCCCTTCTTTTTCTTGAGATTGGATTCAGCTGGGGTAACATCAGAAATAGATAAATTAGAGTTGCAGAGCCAGAATAAGATAAATATCATACAGACAATACTAGACATTTTATGTCCACTAAAGAATACATCTGCTGCACTATATCAGAAACAACAGAACAACATCATGGTTACAGCCTGACGTCTAGAATGCAGCTCCAACATTGTAAACAATAAGATTATCATTGTTAGAGAATTCACCGGACATGAAGTCACAGAATTAATAAGATGATACCTTCCTCATGGGTGGGCTGACTTTCTCCTTGAAAATCATCAGAAGGAGTCAAGTCCCCATGTCTATTTTCCATATCCATAGGATGATGAGAACCATGTTGTTTTATCTTGTGTGGAAAAGGAGGTGCTTTCAAAGGATTATTCACATTGACACGAGAGTTAATGCCACCCGTGGATGCATTGTTTCTGATCAGTAGATCATAAGCAGATTCTACCAAATTTTGATTGGATCCCCTCCCTGTTGCAGAGGGAGAATGGGGCTCTAGCTCTGTTTGAAAGATAGTCACACCACAAGACACGTCTTTTGCTTGAATTCCAGATTCACCATCTGTTTTTGAATTATAAAATAATTATTCACCAGAATTTAGTTGGTGTAAGGAAGGGCATTTCAACAATAGATAATTTTCCTACCTGGAGCATATTGATTAAAGGCAGTGCCTGAACCAGTGATTAGAATTTGGGACTCAAGGAAATGCTCAATTGCTTGCCTGAGAGATACATTTGGTAGCAAATCGTCTACTCTGCATCGGGTAGAAAAACACTTGGGACACCTTCTTTTCTCAAGCAGCACCAGACGAATGCCTGCACCCAAAGGCCAAAACTCCACAATCAAGATACAAAAAGAAAACAACTGATGGTCACCAAGGCCTCTCAAAACTTGAGGCAGATAAATTGGCTGTAGAATTTTGTAGCGAGGAAATATAAGTTTCTAGGCTCAGAAAAGTTTAGCCTTAACAGTTGATACAAAAATCCACAAGTTCTGTGCATTGCTCTATACACTTAAATGAAAAATAAAAACTCAAAAGGAGAGAAAAAAAGAAAGAAAGAAAGGTCCAATTTAACGGATGATTGTATGTACCATAACAAAAAACTTACATTTCTGACAAAAACTATGCTGGCAGCAAGGTATCATCACAGCCTCCTTAAAAAATGAATCACAAAGAGAGCACTTTAGCTCTGATCGCAAGTCCGCATTTTGCATGGCTGGAGGATTGGTATCAACCACTCTTCATATTTCCATAAGGCAAAAAGAATCAGATATTTGAGACCAAACAACCAAAAGAAATTAAAAGAAAATGACTAACTATTATCCTACCTTTCTATCTTCGTATCTTCTTCAACTTTAAGCATTGGTTTTTCCTGGGACATATGCCCTTCAATTCCACCATGTGCAGGACCTGATACTGAAATTGAAGCATGGTAAGCATAGAGCTAACACCTTGAAGATTTTTAAAAATATGTATGGACACATTACATACCTCTAGGAATAGCCTCACTAAGGTCACTTTCTTCAAGTTTCTGATATCCTTCCGTACATGGCCTAGAACATCTGAATACACATGAGAATCAATTATGAAAAGAAGGGGGGAAAAAAGCCTACAATTAAACAAAAGTTTGATGCATCTACAACAATCATGCACAGGTAGAATTCTAGGGAAAAAAAAGTATACCTTGCAACATAATCACTTTTCTCATCATTGCCAGTGCATGTATTCTTGTCAGTATCAAGATCAGCAGAAGATAAGGTCACCTCAGGAACAGGGTACAAGTCAACCCCAAAGTCATCAAAATTGTCCACTTCAATATTCTGTAACATATAAAAGTTATACCGAGAAATAGAATGATATAGGAAAGTAAAATAAGAAAGCAGCAACAGGCTAGTCACAGACAGGAGTACAACTACATGATAAAATAGAGCACAACGCCATCTCCAGAAATAAAACTACATGATAAAAATATGCACATAGGCTCTACAGGACAGCACCAACAGGTTAGTCACAGACAGCAGTTGCTGCTTGGCCTCTGTCCTGAAGGTGCTGAAGTCAATCCAAAATCCCAAACTTAAAAGCTTCTTGTACTTTAACTCTTGAAAGATTCCAAATAGACCTTGATGCATTTGAATGTTAAATAAAAATAAAAAACTATATGAAGGATTCACATCTAACGAATTATAAAAATATGTCGAGGCATCCCATACCAACAGTGTAAAGCAATATCATTTATCTATCAATCATCATAAAGCAAGCAATCATTTTCATTTTTATCAGTGGAGTATTCGGAAAACCTCTCATCCATATCCCTACCATTTTTTTTTGTTTTTTGTTTTTCTGAGTCCATATCCCTACTATTGGTTACTCTTAATTTTTCATTCTAATTTATCTGACAGCTTTTAAATTAGGTGCCTAGAAAAACAAATTTATTGACATACCGCTGGAAGAGTTGAATTAACCATCCTAGTGTCCTTGTTTTGAACAATCTCAAACGAGTTAAAGTTTGCCCTGCAACACAGCAATATTATGTAAGAAAAACTGCATGATAAATATCAATACAGCCTCAACTAATATAGAAAAATTTGCAAAAGTTTAAGTTAAACTTGCGTCATCACTCACACATACATACAAACTGACCTCGATTGCTAAAAACTTACATATTGGAAGGAACAGATCCAGCAGGCACTCTTTTGATTATCACACTTGAACCACTCGGAATTTGAAATTTCTCGTCAGTGTACTCTGAATTAATCCCAAACAAATAAGAAAAACAAATCGTTATAACAACTCTATATCAGAAAACTTGAAAGAAAAAGGGGGAAAGAAAAAACAGAAATATACAATGAACACAAATGCTCTTCAACTCCTTTGAATTGGAACAGTTTTCGATTAGTACTTTTAGACTCCAATTGGCTTCTCAAAAAGTTAATAGAAAATATATGAATAAACATTAGTTTAAATTCTTGTGTAAAACCGAATTCAAACAACTGAAGCCACCTTGTGGTAAAAAGTAAATGGAAATCGTGTTCGGTACATTTCAAAAGCTTGCCATACCTAAGAAACTGATTTTGTGAAGAAGGCCCTAATGAAATCAACCAAATATGAAATTCGGAAAGAAACTACACACGGAGAAAAAAACAAAACAATTGAACTCGATTCTTTTGGTCCGTCTTCTCGGGAACCAAGCGGAAATGAAACATATAAAAGAGATGGAGGGAGAGTTGACCTTGACCAGTGAGGGCATCGGAGAATAGAAGATCCAAGTCTTGGCAGATATCAAGGTTCTTGTGGCGAATGATATTGGATTTCAGATCACGAACCGATACAGAAGGTCCTCCAATGTCTACCGAGTCGAAGTTCGCTGAGCTCCTGAATTTGAACCGAACGGCCATGGCCGAGTCGAATCGCTGGGTTCTATAATGAATCACTTGAATAGGAGAATTTCGAGATTTTTGGTTTTAGTGCGAAGGTTTTAAAGATACAAAACCTAATGCCCTTTTTTCCTCTTTTAATTCCTTCTTTATTGGAAAGTCCAAAATAAAAGGTTAACGCCATAAGGCGGCTAATCACGAAGGTCGCGTGTTTGGGCGTCTCTTCTATTTACGATGTTTGCGAGTTTTTTTTATTTTNTTTTTTTTAGTGATATGTTTGCGATTTTTTTTTAATTAAATTTCGGAGAGGATTAAAAGGATAAATTTTTCTTACTCTTAATCCAAATAGAAAAAAAAATAGAAGATTACAAGAAAAAACAACAAAAAATAAAAAAAGATGTTGACTTTCTAACAATAAACTCAAAATAAAAACAACAATATAAAATTACAAACAAACAGTAAAAAATAAAACAAATAAGTGTCCCAATATGTTTACAAAGTTTTTATTTTATTTTTTATTTTATTCAAGATAAGAGAAAGGAAAAATTATAAAAGATGGTTTTTACTGCTCTTAAACTTAATAAAAGAAACAAATGGAGAAAACGTGAAAATAGATTCAATAAAAAGGTTTAAAACGATTCATTTAACTACAAAATGTGCATAAACATTAGTACATCTAAAAATCTTAAAAGTTTTTCAAAAAACAAAAGAGGAAAGCAACAAATTTACATCAGAATAAATAGGTTCAATACTTCAATCAGACAAAAGATAAGACTCATTAATCGCCATAATGGTCAAAAGAGAATCCCTTTAATAACAATAGAGGAGCAACTAAAGAAATAAGCTATTCTGATGGTCAAAAAAGCTACATAATCTTTACCTTTGTAAGCATCCATAAGAAGAGGCTTCAAAGAATTAACCGCCAAAAAAATAAAAACTGGTATGTTTGCAAGTTTGAAACAACATAAAGAGAACATAATTGATTTAACAAAATTAAGTAAAAATAAATTATAGGTATTCTCTTTCCAGAATATTTTTGAGTTTGGGAACAGAATGAACAAGAATGTTTAGCAAGTGGTTTGAAAAGTGGGTTGAAATTTTTGTGTTCAAGAAGTGTTTTTTGGTTATTGAGCGTAAACACTTATTTGGTAAAGATAAATAATTGTTTTTATTCTTTTAAAGTGTTTTGATAATTGAAAAAATTAAAAGTGTTTGGATGTTNATTTTTTTTAGTGGTATGTTTGCGATTTTTTTTTTTAATTAAATTTTGGAAAGAATTACAAGAATAAATTAATAAATTTTTCTTACTCTTGATCCAAATAGAAAAGAGAGTTGATCCAAATAGAAAAGAGAGTAGAAGATCATAAGAAAAAACAACAAAAAATAAAAAAAGATGTAAACTTCTAACAATAAACTCAAAATAAAAACAACAATATAAAATTACAAACAGTAAAAAATAAAACAAATAAGTGTCCCAATATGTTTACAAGTTTTTATTTTATTTTTTATTTTATTTAAGATAAGAGAAAGGAAAAATTATAAAAGATGGTATTTACCGCTCTTAAACCTATTAAAAGAAACAAAGGGAGAAGACGTGGAAATAGATCCAAAAAAAATGTTTAAAGTGGCCCATTTAGCTACAAAATGTGCATAAACATTGGCATATCTAAAAATCTTAAAAGCTTTTCAAGAAACAAAAGAAAAAAGCAACAAATTTATATCAGAATAAATATGTTCAATACTCTAATCAGACAAAAGATAAGGCTCATTAATTGTCGGAATGGTCAAAAGAGAATCTCCTTTAATAACAATAGAGGAGCAACCAAAGGAATAAGCTAATCTGATTGTCAAAAGAGCTAAGCATCATAAGAAGAGGCTTCAAAAATTTAACGGCCAAAAAATAAAAACTGGTACGTTAGGAAGTTTGAAACAACATAAAGAGAACATAATTGATTTAACAAAATTAAGTAAAAATAAATTATAGGTATTCTCTTTCCAGTATATTTTTGAGTTTGGGAACAGAATGAACAAGAATGTTTAGCAAGAGGTTTGAAAAGTGGGTTGAAATTTTTGTGTTCAAAGAGTGTTTTTTGGTTATTGAGCGTAAACACTTATTTGGTAAAGATAAATAATTGTTTTTATTCTTTTAAAGTGTTTTGATAATTGAAAAAATTAAAGTGTTTGGATGTTGGAGTACCCAGAATATAGTAAAGTCTAATGGGGCCTAACCAAAGGCCCATTGGCCCAAAGGCAGGTCTCACCCCATCCCAAGACCCTGACTCACCAATCAGCACACATGCAGGAAGGGCCCTAATCGAAAAGGAGCTATATGAGAAATCATGATCTGTCCCATTAATGACTTGCCAATTAAGAATGTGCATAAAAGGAAGGTGAAGCGTTGGTGGTCTCCTCTCTAAAGAAAGGCGCGTAAAGTCTTATATAATCTGCCTTTTGAAACCTATTCGGTAAGGGAAGGATTCCAACATATCATAGAACAAAATAAAATCAACACATTTAACAGATGATCCTACGCCCGTCGGCACTTGCCTTACTCAGCTTATTACCCACCAAGGACATGCAACCTCTACAAGAGGTGAGGAAAATCATGGCTCAAGTACGTTCTCACTCATTACCTTACATTCTGCTCATACTTACACATTTCTTCTCAAATTCTTCTTCACTAACTTAAGCATCAGATGTAATTTTGTAGTTATTACTGGTATGCCACTCTGACCTTTAACTTTTTTACAAGTTTTTAATATAAGAAGTTTGACATGCGTAGTCACTATATCAACAGATTTAATGATTAAAAAAAAAATGACATATAAGGCCAATATGTGACTGTGTGAACATTTTATAACTCATTCATAAATATACAAACAATGACTTTGAGGAAATCGTTGTAATACTTTCTGAAAACATTATTTTGTAAATAATTTAACATTTTATTGAAACCATAGAATTACTTTACTAAATGTCAATGTTCTTTGTCAACAACTTTCGCAAACTTTTTCTTTGCAACATACCTTTTATGAAAACAAACCTATTTGATCATAAAGCTATTTTTTCTATACATAAATCCTTTGTCATAAAACTAATCCATAAACTCATATCACCATATAGCAAACATTTTATGTGAGCATTACACATTACTATAAACAAAAAAACTAGGTGGCTTATGCGGTTTTTTTCATTTACAATACTCTACTTTCATATACTTTATACATTTTCCTTTTTCTTCGTTTTATGTATCATCGCTTTGGTTAACCTTAGAATTAAAGTTGTACTTCTTTTGTTCAATCCTTTTCAACAAGACTGGCCCGCTCAACCTCTCTCGGCAACTTATACGCTAGCCCCCTTTGCTTATGGCTACAGCGGGGGTTATTTTCACCATGGGGCCACACCTTCACATAAACATACTTTGGTGTGTTGCACTACACACTTTTGAAATTCATGAAAATTTTATATTACATATGCAGTAGCGGTGGACCGGTTGTTCCTTTTTCCTTTTTTCTTTCTTTAACCTTTACGTACACATACATTTTACTTAAAAACATTTTACCACTTAGTCCTTTTTCTTATCTCATGAAACTTAGGAAACATATATATATATACTATAAATTATCTGGAACCATTACAGTAAAACATGCATCATTTGAAACAAACATTTGTAAACCAGTTCACGCCACACATTTCATGCATAATACAGTCTCTTAACTCTCATCATGCATACAAAATGGTAAGAATGACCTAGGCTTTTCTTTGAAAAACATAACATAAAAATTTGTTCATAAAATATCTTAGGTCGACATTTATAAAATACTAGCACAGACGTAAACTTTCTCACATCAATTGCTTAACTCCTTCTATACCTTTACCGTAGTGTATCATTCTGTTGTTCATGATATTTCCGCTTCCGATGCACCACTCGAAGTCCTTACACTTAAAACCTACAACCACGTCACACAAATTTTCTTAATCATTAGGCCCCATGAAAATCCTAGCTTTAAGGATATCGTATTTCTATGATATCTTTGATTCACTTCCCACGTAGCATTAGGACTAGACTTTGAAATTAAACCTTTACTACTTTACTTATCCCCCTTTTCATCTTAAATGTCTTATACCCTAATTAGTTTGAAGCTAGTTTCTCATTTCTTTTTTTACTTGCTTCCTCATACCACTATTCCTATTTTCATGCTTATATAGACATCTTATCTTAGTAATGTAACCGATTGCATCACATTATTTAAACCACTCGTCTATTATAACTAAAACTGATTAAAAGCCTATCTCAAATTCTCCTAAATCTCCCTAGTGAAACCCATCTCACTTCAAACCTTAAATCCTCTCGCTTTCCTTAAAAAAAAAAAAAACAGCCTTTTTGCCTCATTCGAACGAGAATCATCTCGTTTGAACGAGAGCATATTGCTCTGAATTTCTCCATGCAAAGACCACACAAAACCCCAACTTTCTCTTTACCAATCTATTCCTCTACATCTCATGCTACAAAATCAACTTCATCTCATCCAGAAACACCAAGGAAACTAATAAAAAAAACTCTCTCCTTTTAATTAAAAGCCATAATTTTCACATTATGGTTCAAACCAAAACCTTATCCCTACAATTTTTTCCAAAATTTCACCACAACAACTAAAAAAATCAATAGCACTTTGATATCATAACACAACCAACTTCAGTCTCAACAATAGCACTTCCATATTACTCTGTTAATCTTCGCCTTTCGGCTTTTCCTCCCGGGGCTGAGTGGGTTATTACTCCTCGTTATGGACAGAGATGTTGTGCTGCTGCTCGAGTTGCTGCTCGAGTTCATCATTTTGTAATTGGACAATGGTCTTGTTTTAGGCGAGAGCTTGCAGATGCGCATCCAATGTTGCCAATCGTTCGTCCTAAGGGGCGGTGGCTCCATCCATCTAGGCACTTCTTGATTAGGTTTGCAACATGGGTCTTTGGTCTAGGGATTCCGTGAATGCTCTGATGTTCCACAAATAGCACCAAATTATTGATACAGTTGACCGCATCTCGATAATCCAACCAAGAACACATGCAAAGACAAGTGAAAACAAACATGGGTGACTCACTTGGAAACACCAACTGTGAATATTTTGATGCTTAAGTTAGTAGAGTAATCTCTAAGAATGTATAAAATTGTAAGAGAAAGAAGAAAGAGTGTGTGTACCTCAAATTAGGGTTTGTTACCTTTTTTATAAAATTGCCACAGCTAAGGTGGTAAGTGGGCATGATATGGCTAACATCGGAGGTCAAGGATTTAGTACGAGAGTTGACTAATTCCCATGAATGCCTTTCCTTTTCAATATACTCAAGGGGATCCCTTCCTTGTAGAGCCAATCATTCGTTACATAGTGCTAAATCTGGATAGGCACAAAGCCACTGGCAGGGAATACTTATCTTTATATCCTATGTGTATGTGACCGTTAGGTAAGTGACTGTCGGTTCACTGAGCTCTTGGAGGACAATCGACGCGCGAGGGTCTGTCAGTCAATCGGTTCTGATCTTATTCGGGGAGTCCCAAGTTGACATGACGCTCGGCTTATTCGATGCGCAGACAAAGCTCTATGGGCCTGAAGGCAAATAATAGACCTTACTGGGCCCACAATGGGCTTATGATATTTCCAATCACCACTAATGACGTGATACATTCTTGGCGGTTAATTAGAGATGAAAGGTAAGAATATATGATATTTCTCATGTGACAATATCACATATTATTAGTTACAGTCTTGCTACAAGACCTAAACTAAATTGGTTTGTGGGGCCTTCTTTTCCTACTGGCGTGTTGATGATGGGAATCTAGAAGCCAGGTCGCTGTGTCAAAATTAACCAGGTTAAAGTCGGATCATACTTTTTGGGTCTTATATTCTAGATGGTTCGATTTTTCATGCATGAATAGCTTGCTTGAAACTTCTGTAACATTATAGCAATGAACAATAGAGGGCATTTAGGGCAATTGAACGGTGTGTTTAGTAAACACAAATACAAAACAATTAGACTCGTGCACGCCTTCCTTTTTTTTTTTTGTCTTTTTTCCCTATTCAAACTCGTGCACGCCTGCTTCTGAGCATATTAAGTCTCTTTTCTTTTCTTCTATTCATATTAAGTCTCTTTTCATCATCATATCATGAAGCTCTCTTCCACCTAAACAGAGTTACACTCGAAGTTTTATTTCAAAGGTGGAAATATGTCATTATCTCATCCTGTCCTTCCATTACCATGATTTTAATATTTGACAATACTATATATATATATATTATATATATATATATATAGGTCAAACATGATATACAAAATGTTCAATTACATTCAGTAGAAAAACCAGTTGATGTAGGAGTTAAATAACTAAAAAGGTAATAAATATATTGAAAAAAACATATATAATATTATTAAAGTCCGTAAAAATAAAAAGAATATATAACTAACATTTACAATATTAGTAATTTTAATCTCTTTAAAACGCTTTGAAAGTTGGAAACAAGAGTCTTAAACCATGATCTCTATATGTTTACAAACAAATAGAGAAAAGTGAAAGAAATTCTACTGATGTAACAAACTAACAAAAATCTGTAATTTTGTTAGAGGAAGAATGTTAATTAATAATTTACATCGGTAGCATAATGTAAGGAATATTTTAAATTTGATATGGATTTTTTATGAAATGATTTTAAAAAGAAAATAATAAAAATGAGAGGACGTCATTTTGATTATCTTATGGAAAAAAGAAAGTTCTTATTTATGGCAGAACTTCATCAAGCCCTCCCTAGCTACGTGAGGCTTTCATTTTTAGTATTACTACTACCATATGTATCTCGTATAATGCAGTATTTTTCTTTATAAGAGTATTAGTAATAGATTTCTTTAAACTCTTTTTTAATGTAGGGAACAAAATCATTTTTTAGTTCCCTATTTAAATGCACTCCACAGCAACTTATCTTCATCTTTCTCTATATGAATTAAATACTATTTAAATTAAATGCTAGAAGAAAGAGAGAGGAAAGAGAAATTATTTAAATATTGTTGTAAACAAATGATAGAGAAGAGAGAGAGGAGAGAGAAAGTTTTTATATTAAAATAATGCTAAATGGACTATTTTTTGTTCCCTAAATGAAGGGAACCAAAAGTGGTTCCCTTTGTGATTCTATATAGTTTAGAGAACACTTAAGGAAGTTGTTGCATGAACTTTTTTATATTTTTTTAACAGTTTTTCCTAAACTAGGGAAGTGAATAAGATTTAAGGGAAGTTGCTGTTAATGCTCTAAACAGACTTATATTTTAAACACAAGTTTTTTAAAAAAAAAATTAAAAAAAAAATCATATCAATAGCTAATAGAAGTTTTTTGAAAAAGCTATTTTTATTACTTTTCAAAAGAAAATATTATTGAAAGTATTTCAAACAAACAAGAGGGATATTGTTGTTACTATTTTCTTTATTTTTCTTTTCTTTTTGCAATCTTATAAGTCTCATGCCTATATAGCACTAACTACTATTGTCACATATATATGATATTGTCATAGATTCGTTACCACTCAGTATGGCCATCTTTCATATTTACACTTACATATATAACATATATAATACCGTCAATATTGAAACATGCATGCCATCATCAAAGAATTCTCCCTATCAATTTGTATTGTACGTTATATATATGCTCTACTGTACTCGATCTTTCTACAATGATATTAGACTTCGTTTGGCTACTAAATTATAAAATTAAGAGTTTGAACCCTAAATATAGTTAATTTAATATCAAGTCTACAAGATAATAGATTTAGTACGTATCAAGTAAAAAGAAGGGAAAAGTCCACTTTTCCCTTTAAACTACTGCTCAATTGATAATGTT
>FXXK01000238.1:20483-42457 GCA_900184695.1 Betula pendula | reverse complement strand
AAAAAAAGTATAAATATTGTCTTTTTTTTAAAAAAAAGTAGTACAAAGATTTTCGTTTTAAAAAATAAAAAATTATAAGGGTAATTTTTTAAAAAAATATTATTATTATTATTATTATTTATAAGGGCATTTAGGGCTTATTGAAAAATTTGTAGGATCATTGTCACAATTGAAAGTTTGATGGTAACATTGTCAATTGAGTGGTAGCTTGAGGGGGATATATAAACTTTTTCCTAAATAATTAAAAAGAGTCATTTGATACCTAGAGAAAAGAAAAAAATAAAAAAAGGGAACATAAAAAAAAAAGCAATACACGTGGCAAAAGCTTAGCATTTATCCTATAAAACAAGTAAAGCTATGTTTGTTAAAATCTTTATTATTATTATTTTTTTATTCTCAAGTTAAAAATATTAGTAACTAATTCAAGAGAGTAACTGGTATAAGGTTATGATACAAACCATACCATTTGTGTCTACCAATAAACAATTGACACATAAGCATATTACACTAATCAAATAAATACGAAAACACCCGATTAAATCTTCTCTTCCACTCGAAGAAAAAAGAAAGGAAAAAAAAACCTCCCCAACTCTTCCTAGGCTGCCGGTGACGCTATCCCTGCCTACGCAAGAACTCCATCAACCTCTCCAACTCTTTGTCCTTGCCTACACCACCGATTCTGCCGCTTCCCACAGAGAGAGAGAGAGGTTGAACTTACCAGCAGTGTGGACAATGGCAGAATAGAACAGGAAAATGAGATTTTCGGCGGCTCTCAGCGTGGATGGCAAATCCCAGTGTGGGTGGTGGCTCTTGACATGGACGGCAGAACGAAAAGCGACTTGTTGATGGAGGCGATCACGTTCTTCGTCGGAGATTTCAGAGGAGGAGAGGGTGGTAGGGTTCGGTGTGATCGGCAGTGGCGTGAGCAATGGTCGGCCGTTGGGTGGACGGTGGGTTAGGGCTGAATGGGGAAGAAAATGGGTTTTGACGTTTTGTGATATGTTGAAGAGATTTTTTTTATTTTTTATTTTTTTTATGTTGAAGAGATTTAATCGGGTGTTTTCGTGCTTATTTGATTTGGTGTGATATGCTTATATGTCACTTGTTTATTGGTGGGCACAAAAGGCATGGTTTGTGCTATGTCCTTATTAAAGTTATTCTCAAACACAAACAATTTTTCACCTTATACGTTGCATTAGAACCTTTTTTCAAACCATAAAACAAATAACACCCTTCAAAACACATTAAACTCCATTGCATATCTAAATGAGAAAAAAAGAGAAACAAAAAAAAAAAAAAAAAAAAAAGAAGAGAGAGAGAGAGAGAGAAACAAAAAAAAAGAGAGGAAGATATGCTCTAAGATAGGTGTCTTCGAGTCTCCGACACATATGGCCAAAAAAATAAAAAAGGAAAAAAAGAAGAAGAAGAATTCATACATAATGTTACAACACACGTGACAGAAACTTGCGTGGCCTCCTGATGAGACTTTCACTTTTATTAAAGTAATGATTTATATAAGTGTCTGGGTTGATTTAAATAGTAAATCAGGTCAGACTTTTTCTTTGTATTTTTGTGGACCCCACATCAAATTTTAAAAAAAAAATTTAATTCCAAATCAGCCCAGACTTATATAAATCATTACTTTTTTTTATCATATATACCTAATTAAATTAGAATTGGAATACTGACACCAGTATATTTCTTTGAGCATCCTAGGATTCCCCTCCTCAAATTGTTCAGTTGGAATACTTGTTTTGTCAACCTAGCTACACTTTCTTCCAACCTCGAAGTGTCCTTTTGTCGTCCTATCACATCATGATTAATACATGCCGGTTAATAATTGAGAAATGCGCGCTGGGGTGAATTACCCCAACCATCTTCCCACCATCTCTACGGTTGTTCAGACTTTGAATGGAAGCTAGCTGTCGCTTTCAGAAGAATAATTGTGAATTATAGATTGGCTCCCTTGCATGGATTTCACGCGGTGATGTCGGCGTACTTGCATCAGTCGGCCATGGTAATAAGGAATTAAAACGTGCAGTGCTGTTCTTTTTTCCTGCTATTATATACAATTGTTGGTCTAGCTTTTTGATCTTTTCTGCAATATATATGATTATCTCTCATTATGATTTTTTTTTTATTCATTATGATTCTTTCTGTTATGTCAACCGCTGGTGTACAATGAATGATAAACATGCCTGCAAACTTTACGGCCTCTGCTTCTAAAAGTTGTCTACTTGTCTGGTTGGCAGTTGGGTAGGCAGAGCTTTGCTCATCACGAACCCAGAATGTTTTAGAGTGGATATAATTTTAAAGTAATATCTAAAAAATTGATTTTCTATAATTTATAACTAAATCTTCAAGGGGTTTTTTTTTTTTAAAAAAAAAAAAAATGTTTTATGTAGTACTACTCATGTTCAAAAATAATAATATAGTTCACAAATACATATATATTGGTAAACTTTTTCATATGTTAAAAAAAAAAAAGAGAGAGAAAAAATAACATTAGTTATATATATATATGCTAATTGAGTTCAACACTCCTTTAACGAAAAAAGTCATCAATTATTATATCTGTATTCAACCTTTCGGTAATTTCTTTCTCAATATTGTAGATATCTAGATGATCTTAAAAAAAAGTTATCTTCTATTTGATTTCGAAGTCATGTTTCGACAATACTCGTAGACTCGTAGTTGAAAAAAATCACTCAGTAGTTGACTTTAAAATTCAAAGACTTAGGACATATTTGGTATACGAAATGGCTATTTCAAGAAATAGCTTTTGTTAAAAATATAATAAGTGTAGTATATTAGTCTTGGAATAACCATTTCAATGGCTATGAATGAATGACTATTTATTTAATTGAATGAATAGTCATTCCTCTTAAATTTATTCATTCAATTGAAGGAATAATCATTCTATCATGGTTATAAGAATAGCTATTACAATACTAATTCACTACACTCATTCTTTTTTTAATAAGAACTATTCCAAGAAATAGTTATTCCGCGTACCAAACATAACCTTAATGCTAGGTGAATCAATTTATAACCATATAGGGTGGTAGTGGTGGTGTAATTATTCAAGAAAATCTCGAAAGTGGTTAGTATACATTAGGGTATGGATTCAAATCTCGCAATAAGAATCTTTATATCTAATTAGTGTAAACCACTTTAATTTTTATTAATGTCCTGATGGGGTTGGATGATGCTATGGCTTAAGTCGGACTTGAAGGAGCTCATGCGGTTCCCACTATTTAGACTCCTCTTGTGCAGAGTAAAACTAAATGTCCGCTTGAAGCAGACTTCAAAATTAAAAAAAAAAAAAAAAAAAAAATTGAATGCCCTCACAAAAGTGAGGGTATTTGGACGCTTAGACTTCTTGTGTGGCTCTCAGCAAGTAAGGTATTTTGATGTTCTGATGGGGCTGAATCAAACTATAGCTTGAATCGGACTTAAAAGAACGCTTATAGTTCCCATCATTTAGACCTTTCATGTGCTGCTCCTAGTAGATAAGGTGTTACGATGGTCACACATCCAGTTTTCATCGTCTAGACCTTTCTTATGCAGCTCCTAGTGGGTAAGATGTTATGATGGTCATGTCCAAATAAAATAGTTACAGTTAGTCTCCTAACCATCCTTTTAATTAGAAGAAAAAAAAAGTTGAATCAATCTATCAACATATAATTGAAATTTTAATTGAACTTTTTCTTGTTTAGTAAAAATTGACAGCATATATTGTCAATTTTGCGTAACTTATAAACATTTATAGCCTCCAAAGAAGAATCAAGTATAAGTTCTATTGCCTTTCATTTGCTGTTTTGTATTTTTTGTTTTCACACAGTCACATTTATTTTTTATCTTTTTTTTTTTTTTGGGGTCAAAATCTTTGGGTTGGAGGGACGGCCTTCCCTAATGCGTATGCGACTATGCGGTCCTCCTCATCATTGAGCGCGCACCAGGTTTTTTGGGGATATGTTCACATTCTCCGTGTAATATCTTTGCAATGATAGAAATGAAACTGTGTTCATGGAGAGGTCGGTTTTTAAGGTTACACATGTTAAAAAGAGCTTTCTTACACATGTTACACACGTTAAAAATAATAAATAAATAAATAAATTATTTTTTTTTAAAAAAAAGAGCTTTCTTATTTGGCAACGAATAGTAGAGTTTTGGTGGCTCCAAAGCAGAAATTTCAGTAGCAAAATTCGTGAAAATCCAAAATGATTGCAACATTTTTATTAGGAGAAAATACCTTTTACCCCGTCAATGTATCCACCTATTTGCACTTTAGTCCCCAATGTTTAAAAAATGGTATTCGACCCCCTTAATCTTGACGACGTTTGCAAGCTTAACCCTCCGTTCACCTTTTCTGTTATTTTTTATGGAACCCTAGCAACGTGCAACGCACGTGACTCCTTTTATACCAAAATGTACAAGAATTCCCTTAGAAGCTAAAGTGCAAAAAAAACAAAAGTAAAATAAAAAAATAAAAAAATAAAAAAATAAAAAATATAATAATACAAAAAATAATTAATAATAAACTTAAAAACTTAAAAAATCCTAAACTTAAAAAAGAAAAAAAAAAGACAGTGGAGGGTGGCTGGCCGACCACCCACTGTCAATTTTTTTTTTTTTTTTTTGTGTAAGTTTAGGATTTTTTTTTTTAAGTTTTTAAGTTTTATTATTTAAAAAATATATTAAATATATAAAATTTAAAAATTATTATTTTTTTTTTTAAATAGAAGCAAGGTGGGCAGCCACCCCTTTCTTCTTCTTTTTTTTTTTTTAAAAAAATAATTTTTGAATTTATATTTATATTTTATATACTTACTATATTTTTAAATAATAAAACTTAAAAAACTTAATAAAAAAAAAAAAAATAGACAGTGGGGTGGCTGGCCGGCCACCCCACTGTCAATTTTTTTATTTTTAATTTTTTTTATTTTTTTAAGTTTTATTATTTAAAAATATATTAAGTATATAAAATTTAAAAATTAATTTTTTTTTAACAAAAGAAGAAGATGGCAGCCACCCCTTTCTCTTTTTTTTTTTTAAAAAAAAAAAATTATTTTGAATTTATATTTTATATTTTATATACTTAATATTTTTTAAATAATAAAACTTAAAAAAACTTAAAAAATAAAAAATATAAAATTAGACAGTGGGGGTGGCTGGCCGGCCACCCCACTGTCAATTTTATTTTTTTTATTTTTTTATTTTTTTTAAAAGTTAGATTTTTAAGTTTTAAATTTTATTATTTTATTATTTTTTGTATTATTATTTATTATATTTTTGATTTTTTGATTTTGATTTTTTGATTTTTTTTTTAACTTTTGTTTTTTGTGGGCACTTTAGCCCCCCAAGGGCATTTCTGGAACTTTTCGGTAATAAAAGAGTCACGTGCGTTACACGTGGGCTAGGGTTCCGTAAAAAATAACAGAAAAAGGTGGACGGAGGGTTTAGCTTGCAAACGTCGTCAAGATTAGGGGGGTCGAATGTCACTTTTTAAACATTTGGGGCTAAAGTGCCAATGGGTGGATACATCGGGGGGGTAAAAGAGTACTTTTCCCTTTTTATTATTTGGCAAGTGTAATATTTTGCAAGGTTTTTTTTTTTTTTTTTTTTTTGTCGATTAGAACTCTGAGCCAGTTTGTTTAAGTGTATGTTTCCTTTTTTGAATATAAGAAAAATATATATTAAAAAAAAAGTCACCAAAAACTACATGCAATAGAGTGCTCTAAGTGCTCTTCACTAAACATTGAATATGTTACGGTGCATTAGGTAATACTTTAGCTTTCCTTTCAATTATTTTAACAAAAAATATTTCTCTCTCATCTCTTTTTTCTTTGCCTTTTATTAAAGAATATGTTGGAATTTGGTAAAAAATGTGAAGATAGGTAAAGAATTTATATTTTAATGATAAATAGAAATATTTTTAAGGAAAATTATTGTAGAGTTGATTTAGATAGATAAGTAAAAAGTAATTTTATTTTGAACTTTTTTTCTTTTTGTTTTTGAGTTAAAAAAATTATTGTAAATGCTCTAACCTTACTCTTAAGTAGAATGAACCGCACCATGAAAAAAAAAAAAGGTAGAATGAACCGCTATCACATGCCTATGAAATTAGAGCCGTGATATACAACAGTTTAGGCTAGGTTGAATGAACAATAATTCAGTTTGGGCTAAATAAAATTATTAAAAAATATATATATTTGTTTTTAATAAATGAGATTTATAAAAATACTGTTCATATATATCTGGACTGTTCATTCAGCCCACACTTATGTATATATTTACTTATAAAATTATATACCCAAAAACAACAGCTTATAATGACTGCGCGTTAAAATGTACGTGGGTTTACTGTTTGATCTATTAGCTGTATTACTTTTAATTATGGTAGTTGCACTAGACTGATATATACTGTTACAGTACATAAATTCACTGACATATACTGTTACAGTACATAAGTTTTTTTGTCCATTAGTTATACAGTACATAAATTCACTTGGACGAACAAATTATCTGACATATTACCAAGGTAGACAGCTATAGTCTATATATTACACTTTCATTCAATTTCATTTTACTGAACTGACGTAATAATAAGTATCGGTCTTTAAATCAGTTTTTGTTAAGAAAAAAAAAAAATATAAGACTGACATATACTGTTACATTAACATATATAGGAAGGAGAAAACAACGTTTAACATTTCTCATGGAAAAAAATGATGCAAAGGAGAAGAGTCTGAATGAGTTAAACCATTCCCTCCCCATTTCAACACGAGCATCATTAATTCTTACAAAAATGTCGCTGGGTGTCATAATTGTTCAAATCTCTGATGGCTCTTTGTGGCCCCTTATTCCGCCCTTGAGAGATGACATATTATCAGTCTCTTTTTTTTCTTTTTTTCTAGTTGACATTATCATAGTCTATACTCTATAGGTCAATAAATAATTTTTTTTCTTTAATTGCAGTGCAAGTAATTAAAATTACTGTGTGTCTCCAAAAAAAAAAATTGATTGTAGCGTAACATGCCTTCTCTCTTTGAAAGGGCCAGCAGGGGCAACACCCAGGAAGCAAGCCAGATTTGATGATACAAACTGAGATTCATTTTCTAGAACCTTGACGGTGGTTACCTAATTTTAGTGCCATAGAGTTCCTGGCATTCGGTCCAAACAACACCTTGAAACTGGTTGCGACGTAACATCTTGTGTTCAAAACTCAACCACATAATCGTTGTTGTTCATTACAAGTTTTTGTTGAACATGTTGCATTTTTTTTTTTTCGTTTTGCTCGAACGATGCTTTGTTTCTTCTCTACCAGGCCTTATTTTCTTCAGTACTTTGCACGTTTCTTGTTGGTGGTTGTATTTCAATTGCATGAAAGCATCTTTTCAATGCATATATAGTATACTATGAGTAATATAGGGACAACAATTCACAAACGTACAACCTATATTGAAAAAAAAATAAAAAATACTGAGAAATAATAGTGGATTCACATGTGAATCTCACAAATTTAATAGTAAATTTACCTATCTATTATATGAAGATAAGTAAACAATAAAAAAGAGAATAAATTTTATCATTTCTCTTTAAAGAATATAGAAAATTTGTTACAGTTTATATTGAAAAAGTAGTTGAAAAAGTTAAAAAATGATGCTTTTTTCTTGAGGTAAAATGCATAATATTATTGGAGATGCTGCTTACGCTCGTAATTAAGTGCGTTTTTTTTTTTTTTATTAAACGTTGCAGAGGCAGAAAGACGGAAAAAGTTCTCCCTAGCTGCCTACAAGAACAAATGTCATAAAGCAGTGACAATAAACCTAAATTTATTATTTAACAACCTATGATTAATGATGCAATGTACAATTTAAAACTGACTGGTTTAATTCCACGGTGTAGCCTTATTTAATTCCGTGAAGTGGCTTCCTTAGGGTTTTTTTTTTTTTTTTAAATACAAATGGAAAAAGAGCTACATGGGAGGATCCTTACCACTTTGAATCCGAAGGGACGAGATGATAGGAAAACTTTTGGGAATGCTTCAAAAAAAAAAAAATGATGGGAAGCGACCCATTTAGCTAAAGCATGTGCCCTAAAATTGACACTACGAGAAACTTTCATAGCATTCCAGCTATAAATGGAATTTAAAACTAAACAAGTATCAGAAATTAAATTACAAAAATTCTAAGAAGAAAAAAGAGAAGGAGAGTTAATAGCTAGAGAAATTAAGAGAGAGTCTCCTTCTAGAGAAATATTGTCTAAACAAGCAGAGCTAGCTAAACGAGAGGCTAAAAGAGCAGTTGAAGCTTCACCCAAAAGAGCATCAGTGCTCGGCAACTTCAGAGTGGCAGCAAAAATAATTGCACCAGAAAAATCACAAATCACCGTAGCAACAACCATGAAGTGGCTTTCTTAGTTGCTTGTGTCTTTAAGTGGTAAAAGTACTAGTAATAGCTTCTCTTAAATTTTATTTCATTTCTTAGTGTAGGAAAAATTGTTAAAAAAAACTAAAAAAAAAAACCTATGTAGTAGCTTCCCTACATTATAGAAATACTAAGAGAACCAAAAGTTGTTTTCTTCAACTAAGGAACCAAAAGTAGTTCTCTTAGTATTATTTTAATATAAAAAACTTTCTCTATCCTCTCTCTTTCCTCTACCATTTGTTTAAAATAATATTTAAATTATTTCTCTTTCCTCTCTCTTTCTTCTAACATTTAATTCAAATAATATTTAAATGGTATAGGAAAATGCTAATGGAAGTTACTGTGGAGATTATTTAAATAAGAAAGCAAAAAGTAGTTTGGTTCCCTACAATAAGAAAAAATCTTAGGGAAGCTGCTGCTAGTACTCTAATAGCCAAAGGACAGAGTTTTCTCTAAAATTAGGTTGAAAAAATTCTTTCAATTCAATCTATAAAAATGTTATATGTTTCATTGCATGTGAAAAATACGTATTTTCTTAATAGTATATGAGAAGTACATGCATTTGTAATAAAATTTCTTCTAACTTTGTCATTGCAATTAAAAAAATAATATATTTTTTATATTTACAAAGAGACACATGATAATTTTATAAACGAAGTTGAAGAAAGTTCTTCCTATCCAATTTGGAGGAATAGGAATTATGCTAAATTTGGCAACAGGCTAAGCTCTGAAAATAAGATTTTGCAATTTATTTGCGGGGAGTTGAGTATCCGGATTGTGGGGGAGGTGAGTATCCGGATCAGGTAAATTCAAGGCTTTTGTTGCTAATGTTAGACTTTGTGAAAATTGGGAAATTCCTACAAGTTTTCTGGTTGAGTTGACGTTCTGTAGTGACTTGGGGTGTTGCTGATCTGGAGCTCTGTTGATAGCTGCTTCGTTTGTTTGTTTCGGTTATGTATAGCTTCTTTAATTGTACAGCTTTGTGTTGCTGTTAATTGGTATATATGTTTTCTTGTGGGGTTTCATTGTTTTTGTTTGAGGTTTTGGGCTTTTCTAAGAAGATTGGGATTTTTTTTTTTATTATTATTCTAAGAAGACTGGGATTTGCTTGGCTATTGTTGCTGCATGTTGTAACTTGCTGAGCAAAACTTGTTGTTGGTGGGATTTTCACTCTTTTTAGAGGGATTCTTTGTATTCTTTGTGTAGAATGAAAAAATAAAAGAAAAAATGTTATTAAAAAAGCCTGTGAAAATCAAATATTATTAAAAAAAATATACACTTTTAGAAACTAAATTAGAAATTTGTAAGCAATTTTTGTCATATCTGAAAATAGTGAATACATGTTTTTTTAGAAAGGCAAACGAAATTGTGAGTGGCATAGATAAATTGTAGATGAAATCAAACCAATTCAAAAATTGAACGAAATTTATTTTAGAATTAATTAATTTAGTTTTTAACCAATTCTATGATTTGTGGAACACCTCCTTAGTTTTATATGAGATAGTGCTGGTCTCTCTTAGGTTGCTCAACGCATTAAAAAGTCAGTACCTTTTTTGAAAATATGCAATTTTAAAGATTAAACTGTAATTTTGAAAGTCGAACTGCAATTTTGTCAAACGCTTAACTGTATTTTTAAATCACATATTTTTAAATTATTATATTTAAATTCTTCTTTAAATATAATAAGAGACAGTCAATTTGTTTCTGATTTTTTGGTTGGAGTAGTAGTAGTAGTAGGTACTCCATGATTAATGCCCCTTGACTATAAGATAGCATCTTTGGTGTCCATCCACCCCCCAAGGACTAAAACAAACTTTATCGTAGAAATATATATATTATATGACAATGAAGCTAATTATGTTTCAGTCAATTCCTGTTCGCTAAATCTCTTTTCATGAACGTCCTGATTGTAACTTGTAAGCACTGATGCAAGCCGCAGGAGGATCGTGAGTAATTACTATTTCAATCAAGTTACACATGAAGTGACCTTTGATTTCGAAAGCATTAGCTTGATGATTAACTTGGTGGGCTAATGTGCCCATCTAACGGTCAATATCAAGGGAAAATATTGCATTACCTACTACAATTTTTTCTCGACTACAGAAAACTTTTAGATATTATTCGTTAGTAGGAGCGCAATATCAGCCTGTTCTACCTGCAATTCAAAGCCAAAAGAAGAAAAACAAAAACGAGTGTTGGAAGCCAATTCTTAGAAAAGAAAAAACTCATATAAAGACAGGATGCTAATTCTTAGAGCACGAGTGCAACTTTTCTTTGATTTTCTTTAAATTTAAGCAACAAAATTGCTTTTAACTTTTTTATTTAAATACACTCCATAATAATTTTTTTTTCTTTTTTCTATATTATTAAATTTCTTTACAAAATATAAGTTTTTTATTTACTCTCACATATTTTTATAAAATCTCAACACAATTTCCAATAAATAGCAAAAAGATGAGAGATAAAAAGGATAAAAAAATATTTTGTGTTAAAATAATGAATAAAAAAACTAATAAGGAAGCTAAAATATTACTTAATGCATTGAGTAGCACAGTAAGGCCTTGTTTGGTTTGCGGAATGACTATTTCATTAGGAAAAGGAATATCTATTCCTTGAATAGAAGAAGGTGGAATGAAATAGTTATTCCTATTCCTTAGTTTGGTTGTAACGATGGAATAGAACACTGAATAGATATTCTTTTATTTGGTATAGTGGAATATGATGGTGAATAGAATCATATTGTAATCAAATTTCTTAAAATATCCTTATAATACAAATATAATTTAATGACATTTTCTTCTTTATTTTTTAAACAAAAATTGTTATACTATAACTTTTTTTTTGAAAAAAAAAAAAAGTTATCAAGTTTTTTTTAAAAATAGTTCGTAGTTTTTTTTTTTTTATTTTTTTTCGTAAACAAAAAAACAATTACAACAAAATCATCATATTCACCCATCAATTTTATTTTATTTTAATTAAAAAAAAAAATAAAAACCAAAAAAACAAAAGCACATCACCAAATGGTTTCATAATACTAAAAAAAAAAAATTGATGTTAGAGTGTAAGAGGCTTTTATGAGAAGATGCTACAATAATTCTATTCATGTAGGAAAAGAATAGGTATTCTTCTTATTTTTAAAAGGAATACCTATTTTTCTTCGTGAGGGAATAAGTATTCCTATGAGAATAACCATTCTTATGAATAGGCTCTTACCAAATATAAGAATAACTATTCTATAGGAATAGTCATTCCATTATAGGACCTATTTTGCAAATCAAACGAGTCTAATATTTTCAATGTTTAAGAAAGCAGTAAAGAAACTGCTGCATGTGAGATTTTGTAATTTTTGTTTAGATTTTTTCTATGTAGAAGAGAGAAGAGATTATAGAGAAGTTACTCTACTGGAGGGCAAACAATCAATGCTTTCATAAGTCTTCACCAGCTTAAGAAAAAACACAAAAAAATTAAATCTTCACCGCACAATTGGCACACGCAAGAGGAACTTTGGGTCCCCATGACGACATCATCGGACTAAACAAATTGAAATAAAATTCCCTTGTTCATAAATTTTGTATCTTTTCTTGAAGAAAAAAAGGAACAAAAAAGGTAATAATTCATGGCGGAACCCATAAAAAGGTAGCTATCAAATTGGTAACAGAAGCTTTGAACTTGGCCAAATTCTGGCCATTATGTTTCTTGTCGTGCAAAAGTTTTACGGCTAAACACTTTGTGTCGAATATTTTAGTACTATTTTCATGTGGAATATTTAATAAAAATGTGATAAATGATCAAGATAAAATTTGAATACAGAATTTTTAACTTTGATATTATGTTAAATTACCAATTATCTTATAAATTTAAACTGCTAAAAAAAATTAATAATTTAATTAATGCTTTAACTATTTCCCATACACTATTTACCTCAAAAATAACAAATGGTTAATGCTTTTGGGATGTTGCTGTCAAAGTTACTACTTCACTACAGTCGTGAAACCCGACAAATGCTATTTAACAGAGAATGTGTACCTTTTCCAAGATTCACAAGTTAATCGTCATGAGGACATTATTACTACGCAAAGGGAGTCACATGATTTTGCTGGATTCAGAAGTTCAGCGGTAACTAAAAGCATACCAAATCACAATCTCTTTTGAAGTGTAATATTTTTGTAAAGGACTTGAAATAGTAACTCAGAACACAACACAACAATCTAAGAATAGAAAAATGAAGGCTTGTTATTTATTTATATGTAAAGTTGTCGTCTTCTTCTCCTTTCTAATATTGATAATATATATATATTTTTTTTGCTGTGTCACGGCCACTCCTGATAATCAAGCAAAAATGCCAAAGATTCTAGATCCAAATTGGCACGTTCCTCATCAAGAGAGTAATTTGTGGCCCAATCCTTGAACATTGTTTCGTCCAAATGTGGGGACATGTTGTTGTTGAAATTATAGTCCCCACCGGCATATTCATAGCTGGCTTGAAAGTCGTTGCAGCTCAAACTGAAGAAATCAGAGTCTCCAGCACAAGTCTCGTGAACCTCTTCACTTCCAAGGTGGTGAACTTCGAAATTATCCTTATCTTGACTTTGAAGTGCTTGAGGCTCTAATGGGTCTATGGCTGTCGAGTTGAAAGAATGACGTTCCTTTGGGGATGGTACAGCTGGGATCAGCACTTTGGTGCATCTAATGGCCTTGGTTCGGATTACGTGGAACGGCGGTGGCTCAGCTGTCTTAGGCTCAATTGTCATCTTTTTATTTCGAGATCTGCTCAGGGCAGTTTGCTCTGCAGGCGGCGGCGAAGATGATTGAGTTTTAGCTTTCTTTCCTAAGGTGGTGTTCCAGTAGTTCTTGATTTCATTGTCTGTTCGCCCAGGTAGCCTTCCTGCAATTAGAGACCATCTACATGTGACCGATGGAGAAATTAGTTACTCCTATGAAAATGACTGAAATAGAGAAGAACAGAGTGGGAGGGAAAGGCAGAGTAGCAGTACCTGTTACCAAGAAGATTATGGAGTCTGATAATGAGTTCCTCTTCATCATGGGATATGTTACCTCTCTTAATATCTGGCCTTAAGTAATTCAACCATCTAAGCCTACAACTCTTACCACATCTCTTCAGACCTGCATTTTAAACAGTCTTCATAAAAACAGAGAGAACAGAGCAAGAGGCATCCAAAAATGGTTTAAGAAAATGAAAAAAAGAAAAAGAAAAAAGTTGAATATACTACTACTAGTATATATGTACCCGCTCTCTTGGGGAGGTTTCTCCATTTGCCTTCGCCATGGGCTTTAATGTAAGCAGCAAGTATTTTATCTTCTAAGGCAGTCCATGCTCCTCGGTTGAGTCCTTCTTTGGAGCAGCATGGACTCCTCCCCATCTCTCTCTCTCTGTCTTTCTCAGTTTCTCTCATGTGAAGGAGGTCCCATGGTCCCTTTATAGCACACCAAGTCAAGGTAAATACAAGTGAAGTAGGACAGGTGGCTGTCATAAACCAAGTTTATCTGTTTCGTCAGTCATCGATGTGCAAATAAAGTCTAACAGCAATAATTATTATTTGTGGTAGGGTTGGATTTCTATGACTTAAATACACATAACCATATATGTTTTTTTATGTGTATTTAAGTCGACCTTTAAATGGATACTGTTCAATACAAAAAATAAAATAAATAAATAAATGGATACTGTTGGGCATGTTGGAGGCATGGACGCATCACAGATATAAGTTGGGAATTGGGCCGACAGGCCCACTCAGCTCACCAAATATCCATTCAAAGGCTCAAAACTGATCCATAAGTCTGAAATTGGTCCAAGGCCTGGTTCATCTGTGACGTATGACTTGAATAGACAACTCTTAGTGGGCCCAGCACTACCCCTTTGTTAATTGGGTTTGTTCAGCAGTCAATGTTTACCTTTTCCTAGATAATTGGTTTTGTATTCCCAACTTGGTTTTGGAGACTTGCATTAACTGACTGAGACTACTACTCCCACACGGTGTACATTTCTTGTTGTCTAAGCGACAATTAAACATTATAAAAGAGAAGAGGGCCCTTACCATCCGGATTTGGTGTAAATTTATTACTTCACAGCATGTAATAGGAGTTGCACACATCATCTTATAACACTAAATAGAATAAACATGAAAATATTAGATAAAGCCAACAAGATTATCCTTTTAGAAGGAGAACTTTAGATTTTCTCTAGAGTGGCGTATTATTTTTCTCACTCCATATAAGCATGTTAACTTAAGAATTGGAGTGTCATCGGCTCCAGCCGAAGACATTTTAGTGACTTTTCTATTTTGCAGATATGCTCCCCTCATATTAGAAAAGCTCATCCCTCAGTTTAATTGTACAGTTAAGATTGTTGGCCTATGGAAAAAGACGACTTAAAAATTACATTAACATTTACGATAGATCACACTTGAGCTCTTGTTTGTAGGCTAGCTCATGGAAACAGGCATGTCATAAAGACAAAAACCGTTTTCACCACTAGAAACCATCTTCTCGTAGTAGGGACAAAGGTGGAGAATTTCAATTATAAAAAATATATATCAATTGCGTTTGGATATTCTAATTAAATTACTAATCTCTTTCCCTCTTTTCTTGGAATCTTTCTCTCTTTCTCTCTTTATCTAATGTACTATCTTTCTTATGTAATGCAATGGTGCTTCCTCTTTCTTTTCTATGCTCTCATGAATTTTCTCGGCAACCAAACGAAAAAAGAAAAAAAAATTGTAAAAGAAAATGTTTAAGTTATAAACAGGAAAATCTAAGAAGAAGAAAATGATAAAGAAACCTTACATATCTGAGAGGACCAAGGGGCGGTTGAGGAAGAAGAATGGAGAAGATCCAGTGTTTTCATGTTCATGTTATGTGGTGTTTGAAGCTAATGTGTCAATTTCTTATTAGAGGCTGTAAATGAGGTGTTTTACATCACAACTAGATTGAAGTTATTCTCAGAAGGAAAACGCACAGAGTGTGAAAACATGAAGAAATACAGTTGCTTACTTGTGGTTTTCTCTCAATTGTAGTTTGCCACATCTTGGCTTAGATAATTAATAGTATACTCTTTGAATTAATTATCTTTTGTGTGAGAGTGAAATTTGGATATATTGGAGCTTTGAGTTTTAAGTGATTTTTTCTTTACTTTTTTTTTTACCTTATCTTTTATTAGTAAATTTCTTCCAGATTGTCTTTACTGATGAATGTAGGTTTATTAAGTCGAACCATTTAAAATCTTGATGTCTTGTATAATTGATTTATTTTTATTATGTTATTTTCTGCTTTTTTAAAAATCCTAAATTCGTTTTATCACAACACCATCGTGCCATGGGTAGCAGGGAATCAACCCCCAATAACAATGAAGTGCGCTTTAAGCCAGATAACCATGCTCAACACCACTATATCATATACAGTCCTAATTTAGGGGATATGTGATACTTAAGCTTTGGCCATCGTGGGGAATAATCCTACGATTAGGCTAAAACGTGACATGAAGATAGTTACGATAAAAGCACTATAAAACTTTTTTTTTCTTTTTTCTTTTCTACTTATAAGACATCTTTGTTTTATAGAGGAGTCAGCAAGGTCTTACTAAGGAGGATCTTGAGGCAAATGCGGCCATTGAGCGTAATGATAATGATCAAGTTAACATTTGAGGACTCATTGTAGGATTTCGAAAGCTGTCAAGTTAATTAATTTTTGTAGGTAACATTGCAAACTTAAAGTTTCGAGACATGTTTGTGTATTAAGATTTAGCTTGAATCCTTTATAACAATGATGTGTATAGTATAATTTTAGTTATTGAGATGATTTTTAGTAATTACTTTAGTTGTAATTATTAATGTCGGTAGAATGATAAAAAGAAAATCATATGTTTTCAATACTTATTATTATCTTTTGAGGAGCAGAACCCTTCATTTTATTATTTGAAACAATTAGATGAAAATACGTACTAAAAAGTTAATTATCAATTAATTAATTTTTTTAGAGAATTACAACAAAACTGCCTAGCCAGCTAAATCGAAGAAGAACTTGGAGGCTCTTCATGCTATTTAGGATGAGTTAAATGCCTGAAAGATCGAGCTTGAGCCTGTCTGAAATGAGTGAGAAAACAAGAAGACCGAGCTTGAGACGGTCTAGTACGAGCGAAAGTCTGAGAAGACCCGATCAGGCGAGCTCGAGTTGGCTCGGACCGACCTCGAGGCTGCTCGTGCTGAGCCAAGTGGATATGAACCTATATTAGGTGCAAAAATAATAATATCTCTTACGAGATATTTACGGTAATAATATTACCATTAATTCACATAGGTATGTCTTATTTAATATCAGGAAGAAGAAAAAAAAAAAAGGGAAAGAAACAGAAATCCATATGTGATTAGTGTCCGATTACAGACAGTTATCTGTTATATGTATTATAATACAAATCTGCTCTAAGCTGGCAAATCATGGCTGATTAAGATAATGAAAATGCCAAGGATACACATTTACGGGAATGCCACAAATGAATAAGAAAATGGTTATTCTGTCCTTCGAAAAGACAATACTAACCTATAGAGCTTCCAGATAAGTCCCAAGCTCCCAAGCGGCCAACGCTGCTGTCCAGGAGATGTCGTGGCTCGTGTCATTTCCCCAGAATGTGTGTCCTCTTTTGCCCTTGCAAGTTTCAACTCCCCTCCTCCATTTATTAGTTGAAGCAGAAAGCCAAACGCAACGGAAGATCGAACTCAAATTACGCTCAACCTTAGACACTGACAGTTAGCTGCCATTCACCTAATCTTCCGCTCCCAATCCCATTTGTCTATTACTCCCAGCATCTAACGCCTCTCTTCCCCTTCGTCGATCTTAACTCCCAACAAAAAAATGAGCTGGTGGTGGGCTGGAGCTATTGGCGCTGCCAAGGCAAGAAAGATAACAAATTGAATCATTCTCTATGCTTATCTAACTCTTTTGTTATTGGTCTTATTAATTTCTTGTAATGAATTTTGCAGAAGAAATTCGATGAAGATGAACAGCCGCGAAGCTACCAGAGCGTGGGGCTGGTGATCGGCGTGACTGGCATCGTCGGCAACAGCCTAGCTGAAATCCTTCCACTCTCAGACACCCCAGGCGGTCCCTGGAAGGTCTACGGCGTTGCACGCCGGCCACGCCCCAACTGGAACGCGGACCACCCAGTGGAGTACATCCAGTGCGACATCTCCGATGCAGAGGATACCCAGGCCAAGCTCTCTCCCCTTACCGATGTTACCCACATCTTTTATGCCACCTGGACCAACCGACCCACGGAGGCGGAGAACTGCGAGGCCAACGGCGCGATGTTCCGCAACGTACTACGCGCCGTAATCCCGAACGCACCGAATCTCAACCACGTGTGCCTCCAGACAGGGACCAAACACTACATCGGACCCTTTGAAGCTTACGGCAAGATTCAACCCCACGATCTACCTTTCTCAGAGGATTTGCCCCGATTGGAGTTGCCCAATTTCTATTACACACTTGAAGATGTGCTGTTCGAGGAGGCCGAGAAAAAAGAGGGCTTGACTTGGTCGATTCACAGGCCACAAACGATATTTGGGTTCTCCCCGTATAGCTTAATGAACATAATCGGCACGCTTTGCGTGTACGCCGCCATATGCAAGCACGAGGGTGTTCCCTTGAAATTCCCTGGGACCAAAGCGGCTTGGGAGTGTTACTCGGTGGCTTCCGATGCTGATCTTATCGCAGAGCAGCAGATATGGGCAGCGGTGGATCCGTATGCGAGGAACGAAGCGTTTAACTGCAGCAACGGGGACGTGTTCAAGTGGAAGCACTTTTGGAAAGTGTTGGCCGAACAATTTGGGATTGAGAAGTTTGGGTTCGACGAGGGTGAGAAATTGAACCTTGTGGAGATGATGAAGGATAAGGATCCGGTGTGGGAGGAGATTGTGAAGGAGAATCAGCTGCAACCCACCAAGCTTGAGGAGGTTGGGGTCTGGTGGTTTGCGGACATGATGCTGGGAGGGGAGGGCCTGCTGGATAGCATGAATAAAAGTAAGGAGCATGGGTTCTTGGGGTTCAGAAACTCAAAGAATTCCTTCATCTCTTGGATCGATAAGATGAAAGCTTACAAGATTGTGCCTTAGGCGAATGTTTATGGTTCTCCATTTGTTATTGCTAATTTAATGTATGCCGGTGTTCTTAAATAAGCATGAACTGAACGGAAAGACGTATGGTTTCCTTGAGCAAAATTAATGCACTCCTACCTTGTTGCTGTGGATTTTCAAGTAATGGGATGACAAAAGAGTCATGATTTCCTTTGTAGTCAAATTAATGGCAATTTGGATTTACGGGTTGATGGGTCGGTGGTAAAATCGTGGGTTTTGAAATGTTGTTGATTCTTTGGTTCAGACATTTCATTTTGTGATTTACGGGTTTTGGTTCAGATATTTGATTTGATTTTGTTTGGGAATTCTCTGATTGGTTGCTGAGAAATCTGTAGAAAATAAAACATAAAAAAGCAAAACAGAATGGAATGGAAGTTTTGGGTGTTATGTGTTCTGCTCGATGAAATGACTGACTGACTAACTGGCCTGGGATGATTGGGGTCTTTGTTTGCTTGAGCTGTTTTTTTTTTCAACAAGGTTTAGATGTTCCTGTGAACTATAATTTAAAGAAAGAACACAAAAGATCTGAGTCTACAATGTGTTACAGTCAGTTCAATGGGTAGTGAATTTTGAGTTCAATTGTTCCAGGAAATGCTACTTAAATTAATTGGCAGGGTCACTTTGAGTGCAACATGTTTGATCAATTTTCCTTTAAAAAGTTTGTGTATCAGTCTGGTTTTTTAAGCTATATTCGATTAAAAAAAATCTATCACATTTTGTTTCACAAATTTTGCTGGAAGTTCTTTATTGCAAGCTGTCCTACATTGAAATTGAAAGCTCTCCATGCTTGGATTTCTGTAGTTGGGCAGAGACAGCTCTTTGAAGCAATTTGGAGAGTCCACAAACTGTATTCTCGAAATAGTTGTTCATATTCAGTCAATCTGATTCTTTTGTTTTCTCAGTTTGGCTCATGTTTTTGTACTCAACAAAAAAATATTTGTTCACGTTTTTGTAATGTGACATGGTTTGATTCTCTTTATTATGGCTTCATTTTAACTATAGCTTACTATTTTCTCCATTTCTTTTGTTTTACACTCTGTGCTTAAGTAGATATATTGTTACACTTGTGAGAGCCAAGTTTACAAGAGGAATTGTACCTCAAAATGCGTTAGTTTGATGCTGAATTTTGTTTGTTTATCTGAATACCCCACACTCAGCTTGTTACTTTTGAGGTAAAATAACAAGATGTTTATCTGCTGATATATCTTTTAGGAGCAGAAATCAAAATCCCTCTTTGGATTCTCTATTTTCATTTTGATATCTATATATAAGTTCTTTATCTTCAATGAAATAAGGAAGGTAGAATGTTGGGGAAAATAGGAAGTTTTTTTTCAGAAGTAAGAACTAACAATTCTTGCTGAGTAACCAAAAAGTAATTTAGAAGTAATGCTGATGGGTAGACCAGTTGATTTTGAATGACTGGTGCTGAGATATAAGATTTGAAGAATGAGCAGGCCTTGTATCTGGAAACCAGGCCACAAAAGTTTTTTTTTTTTTTTAAAAAAAAAAGGCATAAACAGGATCAACAGGGAACTGATCTGATGGCTAAATTGTTTCATGCTCTGCATACTGAGCTCTTGTGAACTGGCAAACCATGTATGAGTCTGCTATAACATGAATAGCCCTGCTGCATACTTTGTATCTGTAAACTTGAAGGATTGCATTTAAAGATTAGGATTGGTTCTTGTAATTTATCGGACATTAACTACATTTTTTGAACTTTGTATTTTACTTTAGCCCGGAGCCTATTGGCCAATAAGACAGTGTAATACTCTTGAGAAGAAGTGCCTCTTCTAGCCTTCCAATCAGTGACCTCAACTTTCCCAGGTAAACTCATAAAAGGTGAAAAGAGAAAGTCTAGGGTATACAAAGTCAAAGCCCCGGTTACCACCAAGCAAAATGTTTGAAGCAGGTGAAATATCTAATAAAACTTTGGATTTTTCTGTGAAGAGCTTTCACTAGCACATTACCCATAGCCGAAAACCTATAAAATAGGGAAGTTATCGAAAGTGCTATTTTTTTTTTATTATTATTATTTTTTATAGATGAGTAAGAACGAATACAGACAGTTTGTTCTTTAAGTCATTTTCTGATTCCATTATAAAATTCTCATTTGACTCCCTATTTTATTGAAATTTGGATGGGTGAATTGTTCACTCCTCAAAGGTTAACAAAAAAAACATTAAAAATTTGACCATTCTCTCTCTCTCTCTCTTCTTCTTCTTCTTCTTTCTTTTTTTTTTNAAAAAAAAAAACTTTGTTTTTGTTTTAATTTCTCCTTCTCTTTTGATCAAAAGAGAAATTTTGGTTGAGGTGCATGAAAATTAAAGAGGAAATTGTCTTACTTAAATTGAATACATATGTATGTTAGGAAAAGATAAATTTTCAAATATATGAATGTTAAAGAAAGAATAAAGATTTTTTTTTTTTTAAAAAAAATTTAATTAGAATAGTGAAATTGAATTCCTAATTTGTTAAGCCGAATGTAAGTGCTTTGAAAAAATGGATAACTAAAATTTTTTTTTTTTTAAAAAAAACCTTTTGAGCTAAAATACAAAGTAAATTTAAGGAGCCGAATGTAAATACTCTTAGGCTTTTCTTACTTTTATGTGAATGGACTAAACTGGATTGATTTGAAAATGTGTAATATCCCCTACATTAGGCCTAGGTTAACCGGCAAGCCCAAAGTTATGGGCTTAGAGTGTGCAAGCCCATTAGTTGGGGCCTATATTAACTTAGTTAAATGGATCAAAAACTCACTAACCATAGCATCGGTCAGTTTATTTACAAGGGCATCTTGTTGTGGTTTATTTTAGGAAAAAATCATATTTAATCCTTAGGCTTTCATCTGATTTGGATTTAGTCATTGGGTTTTCAATTTCAAGAATACGGTCCTTAGATTTTACCCAATTTTAAAATAGATCATTCAGTTACTTTACCGTCAAAATTTAACTTTGTCATATATCACATATGTCTAGGTCAACAATTTTTATGGGCAGGATCAATTTCACTCGACAATTGAGACTTGAGTCATCTTTAAAGAGATGGACAGGATCAATTTCACTATTGATCCAAACTTGGGTCACGATTGACCCAAGTTTGGAAAAAATCATATTTAATCCCTAAAGTGATGGATATGATCAATTTCACTCGACGATTGAGATGACCCAAGTTTTTATGGGCTCAACAGTTTATGATAAAGCTCTATAAAATAAAGGAAAAAATCATATTTAGTCTCTGGGTTTTCATCTTATTTGGATTTAATTTTTCAATTTCTAATTTCAAGAATACAGTCCTTAAGTTTTGTCTAGGTTTAAAATAGGTCTATCTATCACTTTACCTTAAAATTAACGAATTCCCATATGCTACATATATTTCATTTAACATGTCAACGCTC
>FXXK01000237.1:0-17856 GCA_900184695.1 Betula pendula | reverse complement strand
AAAAAGAAAAAAGAGAGTGACTGCTAATTTTTAGAAATTAAATAAGAGTAATGCAAGGTTGCTACCTTTTTTGAAACATTTCTTTGTTTCAAAGTTTAGCAGGTATCGGTGCGAGGTTGCAAGTTAGAGGTCTTAGCCAGGATTTGGGGTTGTGGAGCGGAGCTTAGAGTCTATGGTCAAACTAGGAATGTGGAGTGAGAACCATATGCAGTTTAATTATTGCATGTAATTCAATATTGTTTTTAGCAGTGATGTGTTTAATGATTAGTTGGTTATGATTATATTGAAAGGATTTTGGTTTGTAATTTGTTTAAGAGTTATTATTAAGGTATTAATGAGGAAAGGGTTACAAGGGAGGGGCTATTTATTTCACTTTGATGTTGGTTTTAGGGTAGCATATATTCCCAATTAATTACAAGTTGATTGATTAGGAAAGCACCGACCAGCAGAATCTAGTGCTCACATTTTCTCTTGTAGGTGCAACTTGGTTCGGTATTCGGCATTAGGAAATGATCTAACAAATAGAAAATAGGCTCAATCTTCCAATAAAATAACCTCAACAGGAACGTGACGGAGGGAAGGGGGCATTCCCTATTCAAGTGCGTTGTG
The DNA here is from genome assembly GCA_900184695.1 of Betula pendula. Taxonomy (NCBI): domain Eukaryota; kingdom Viridiplantae; phylum Streptophyta; class Magnoliopsida; order Fagales; family Betulaceae; genus Betula; species Betula pendula. The sequence goes on along the minus strand of FXXK01000237.1, from coordinate 17,247 downwards.
GGCATTTACCACCACCATGGTCCACCGTTGTTGGACATGATCTGGGGGCTGCACCTCCAATATTAAAATTTATTATTTCTTTTGTCCTTTATTCAACTGTAACCCAGAAACTTTCAAACAGTACAAGAAAATCTCAAGTTACATATGGTCATATATATATTATAATCTCCTTATTACATGTACTTGTTTGAACCTTTATTTGCCTTGGAACATAGCAGCTAGCTTAGGCAAAAGGCCTTTGATTGTTGCAATCTAAGTTGTCCCCGTAGCCTACTCCCAATATGTCGCAGTACCTTTTGTAGAACCCGATCCTATCAGCCGCTTTATTATTAGGACCCTTCCCACATTCCTCCCCACCGTTGATTATGTTGGTGATCACACCATAGCCTGGAACCCGACCAGCTGACTTGTCCACAGCCGACGGCATCCATTTTCCGATGATGACGTCGTGGCTGGATGGCTTGTTTCCCTGCGGGGTCATCCAAAACCATATGGCTGTCTTGAATGATGTGGTTGCGTCTGTGGCTACCAAATCCGGATTATTTAGGAGATCAGCCATAATGGCTTTACCCGCTTGCCCGTAGTTGTAGTTGTTGACAAAGTCAACCAAACAATCAAAGTCGATTGTTAGAAGTCAGGGTAAAAGTTTCTAATAATATATGTAAGGTTGATAATTTTTTATACAATTCACGAATCTAACATGAACTCAACACAAAGTTAGTGAGTTAAGATTGAGAAATCTGACTGGTTTAATTAAATGGGTCGAGTTAGGGTTTATATATATATAATCTTTTATACCCATACTTCAACACACTTTGAATCCGACAAGTAACATTAGGGTTGACAGTTTTTGATATGAGTCGCAAACTCAATGTTGTGAGTGCATTTGTGAGCTTTGTGTCCTTCATTGCTAAGATGTAAAAAAAGTGAGTGGTTTATATAGCATAGTTGAACCCAAATTCATAGGCATATACTTTTGGGTTAAGTGGTGTCTTAACATGTTATATATGGACTCACTAAAAGATTTCCCTAGATGATTCTCTTCTTAACACTCAACATGAACACAACACAAAATTATTGGGTTAAGGTTGAGGGCTATGACCCGTTTAATTAAATAGGTAAAGTTAAAATTAATTTATATATTCTTATTTGCATGCCTTCACACAACTTGAATCCCATGGATAAAAAATAAAATAAAATAAAAAATAAAAAGACCTAAAATGTGTTTTTTAATGAATTTAAAAGCTAAAAAGACATTTTTAACAAATTTGTTTTGCCGGAGGGAGGTTGGAGGGGGGCCATGGCCCACACTAGCCCCCATCTAGCCCTGTCATTGTTGAACTCTAACACATGAACACTAATTGTTACCTCTAATTTTCTGTTTGATTGTGTGTGTCCGTCGACCTAATGTTTAATTAGAGACTTAGAGACTATCAAAAGACTCCCTAAACTCCATTACATTCCTTAAATGTAAGAAAAATCACCAAAAACCTACATGCAGCATATTCTCCTTTCTCCCCTTCCCTAAGGGAAAGCTACGGTATTAGCCAAGATTTAGGAAGCACTTTAGTTTTTCTTATCTTTATTTTATTTTTATTTTTATTTTTTAAAAAAGCTTTCTCTTTCCACTATTTTTCTCCCGGCTTTGATTTGAAAAAATATTTAATAAATATTAAATGATATAAGAAAAAGATAAGTTATTGTAGAGTGTATTTTAATATTGGAGAAAAAGTAAGAAAAAATAAGAAAATTTTTTTTTTTTAACAAAAAACAGGTTCAGGCTTATTTCATCCCCATTTCATAACCTTAGAAAAAAAAAAATGAGAATTGGACAAGTTTAAGCATGTTTTATAATAGAAAAAAGCATTTTTTTTTATTTATTTTTTTAAAAAAATAAGAAACGGACGCTGGGCGTCCGTCTTTTTGACGGACGCCCAGCTCTACTCGAAATACAAACAATATTAAACCCAAGATTATACTTGCTGGTGTTCGGATTACCACAATGATTTCAGGTCGCCTTCTAAAGAAGAGCTCCATCTGCAAGGGAGAGAAAGTAATTAGAGTAACTCACTAACGCTCGCCAATAAAGCTCCTCCGATGGCTAATTTAGTAGAAGAATTAAGTGTTTGGCTAATGAAAAATGGAGAAGAAGATGATCTCAGAGATAATACCTCAGGTCTTTTATGTATATGATGTCCTTGACCTTTTAGCATATTTTGTAGGCTAGTGATTTGGTCTTGAGTCCTTCAGGGGAACTGAAGGTTCTGAGTTCACCAAGTCTTGGGCTTTTTAGGCGAGCTAGTAGCTCTAGGTTCGCTTGGTCTTGGGCTCCTTCGGTAGGTTGGGAGTATGTTCATTTGTGCATTCTCTTGGATGATTGGTAAATCTATCTATGAGAATTTTAGAAATGTGTGTCTGGGCCTGTGGATGGGCCTTGTTTGGAATCTCTAGCGGTGAAGTAGTTGAGCCGTACATGAGTCCCCCAATTTTCTTGAATGATTAGTAAATCTATCTATGAGAATTTTAGAAATGTGTGTGCCTGGGCATGTGGGTGTTGAAAATCTTAAGCAAACTGTTTTTGGTTAAATACCAAGAACAGTGAAGTGTTTCATTTATAGCCAGAGGGCTGAAGAGCATTTACACGAAGAATAGACTACAAAGAATATAAAATTACATGATGGAGACAAATAATAAAAACTAAGAGGTATGGTCATTGAGAGAAAGGTAGTAGTGTGCTTAGGAATCAGCTTGATCAGAAGCAGAGGACTTGGAGGTATGGGAAGCTTCTGTTGACGGGAGCAGAGGAAGCAACCGAAGGCTATTGTTGACAGGAGTTAAAGCAACCGAAGGCATGGAAGGTATGGTCATGAGTGAACTATTGAAGGCAAGAAGAATGGTGTGAAAGGAGTGATCTTCTGCAGATTTTAAGAGCTGCTGTTATACTGGCTAATTGCTCCTACACGTGGGGTGACTTGAAGAAGTGGTACTCATTGAGACACTTGCTGGAATTGGGATAGTGGCACACGTGGAGATTGCTGGATTAGGGGCAGCAGCACACGTGGAAACACTTGCTGGAATGTTCTCCTTAACACCCTCCCCCCCCCCTCCCCCCGCACGGAAACTGAGGGGAGGAACAACCTTTCAGTTTGTTACGGAGGTAACAAAAACGTTCAGCTATGTGCCCTTTAGTGAAGATATCAGCCACTTGTTCAAGTGTAGATAGATAACGAATTTGAAGGTCCTGATTGGTCACCTTTTCACGAACAAAATGAACATCCACCTCTATGTGTTTGGTGCGAGCGTGATAAACAGGGTTAGAAGCCAGTGCAAGTGCCCCAGAGTTGTCACACCAAAGAATAGGAGGGAAAGTAAGAGAGATACACAATTCTTTAAAAAGCATACGAAGCCAAAACATCTCAGTTGTTGCAAGAGATAGAGATCGATACTCTGCTTCGGTGCTGGAACGAGAAACAATATGTTGTTTCTTAATTGACCAGGAGATCAAATTGGGTCCAAAGAAAATTCCAAAGCCTGATGTGGAGCGTCTGTGATCTGGATAGCCTGCCCAATCTGAGTTACAAAATGCAGTAAGAGCAATGGAGCCTTTGCAATATTGAAGACCAGCATAGGACACGCTTGGCTGCTATCCAATGAACTAATGTGAGGGGCATGCATATACTGGCATAGTTGATTTACTGAGTAGGAAATGTTTGGGGTAAGAGTGAAATATTGGAGTGCTCCCACGATGTGTCTATACTCAGTGGGATTAGGCAAGGGCTCTCCATCAAATTTTGACATTTTAGTACTAGCAACATATGGAGCTCGATAAGGCTTGGAATCTGTCATTTGTGTGCGATCAAGTAGGTCAAGCACATATTTGGACTATCCAAGATGTAATCCTATGGAATCTCGAGTGGCTTCAATTCCGAGAAAGTAGCTAAGTGAACCAAGGTCTTTCATGGCAAAGTCAAGTTTTAATTTGCCAATGAGCCAATGCATGGTCTCTTCATTATTGCTAGTAAGAATTATGTCATCAACATAGACTAGGAGGAAGATGTGAACTTGAGCTGCGTGATAAACAAACAAGGAAGGATCTACCTATGATCCACAGAAACCAAGGTCTAGTAAGACATGGGAAAGCCGTGTGAACCTAGTCCTTGGAGCTTGTTTCAGTCCATAAATGGACTTATGTAACCTGCAAACATAGTCAAGGAAGGAGGAGTTGACAAACCTCTGAGGTTGCTCCATGTACACTTTCTCATCTAAGACACCATGAAGAAATGCATTGGATACATCGAGTTGCTTGATATTCCAATCAAATTGTACAGCCAAGGCCAACACTAATTTGATTGTAGCAAGCTTTATTACGGGATTGAATGTTTCATAGTAATCCACACCATTTAATTGATCAAATCCTTTTGCAACTAAACATGCCTTGAATCTGTCCACACTCTCATCTGGCTTTTGTTTGACTTTAAACACCCATTTATTTTTGACATAGGGACCAAGTTTGGTTTGAAATGAGAGCATTGTACTCGAGTGTCAGAGCATTGATCCACTCGGGTTTGGTTGAAGCCTGTTTAAATGTGGAGGGTTCTAGAGGCGAAGTTGTAGTTTGATAGGCTAAGATGGGATGTTTAATGGTGTGGAAAAGTTGAAAATCAAGAGACTCCTTTGGTTTCTGATGTTCAGTTTGTGATCTGGTGACAATGCGGTTTGTAGGAGGGATACATGAAGGGAGAGGCTGCGATGAGGATTGAATATGTGAGATGTCTAAAGTTGGAGAAGTGTAATTCTGGTGTGTAGGAGTAGTAGAGATAGATGCTAGAAGTGTTGGTGATGGAGTAGTTTGATCAAGGAAAGGTGAGTCAAAATGTGAGATTGGTGGCAAATCAGTTTGGTGTGGGATCAGAGATGAAGTAGATGGAATAGCAGCAGAGGAGAGAGATTCAGTGGATAAGTGAGGTGGCAGAAACACTACAAAGTTACCTGGAGAAGTAATGACTTTGCAGGAGCCTTGTGAGAAGGACATATCCTTGGCTAGAAACTTTGTTTCATCAAAAACCACATTCTGAGAGAGATAGATCTTGTGAGTTTGAGGGTTAAGACAGAGGTACCCTCGCTGGTTTGCACCATAACCAAGAAGGATACATGGTTTGCTTCTGAAGGATAACTTGTGATTGGCATATAGTCTGAATAGGGGGTAACACAGGCATCCAAAGGCTCTTAGAATTGTGTAATCAGGATTCCTTTTGAAGAGTTTGGAAAAGGGAGATTCATGTTGCAAAATAGGAGATGGTAGTTGATTAATTAGAAGGACAGAAGTTAGGAAATAATCAACCCAATATTTTGGAGAGAGTCCTAATTGTGCTAAGAGAGTGAGTCCCATTTCCATGATATGTCTATGTTTCCTCTCAACAATTCAATTTTGCTTAAAGGTATGTGGACAATTTAACCTATGAAAAATTCTATATTGGGTGAGGAATTGCTTGAATTAATTAGAGGTATATGCTCCCTCATTATCATATTGGAACTGTTTATTTTGGTGGAGAAGAGATTTTCAGCAAGTAATTTAAATTTGACAAAGCATTGATGAACATCACTTTTATTTAGCATAGGGTATAGCTAGGCGAACCGACTATAGTCATCCAAAAAAAGTACATAGAATTTGTATCCACTTAGTGGAGGAATAGGAGATGTCCATACATCTGAATGGATAAGTTCCATAGGACTCATAGAGCATCTAGTGGATTTAGAAAATGGTAGTTGCTTGGACTTGCCAAGTTAACACGATTCACAAATCCAAGTTTTGCTAACTGAACCAATAAGAGGAAGGTGCTGGCTCTTCAAAATAAGCTGGAAGACTGAGGAGGAAGGGTGTCCAAAGCCTTTGGTGCCAAACCATGTCAGTAATTTTCACTCCAAGATAAGCTGAGAAGCTCTTCCATTTATTCAAGGATTTCTAATGTAGAGGGATAGGATATAGTCCATTCTCACTAGGCCCCTGGAGCATCACCACCCCTGTCAGGTTGTCCTTCACAATGAAGCTTGAACCAGTTAAGGCAAACCAACAATTGTTACAATACAAAATTTATTAATGGAAAGTAGGTTGGCAGATGCATTAGGACAATGTAGTATGGCTGTTGAGCAAGAAATGAGATAAGGTAGTGATTGGAATGAATTGAGGACAACCAGCTTTGAATATGAAAACCTGCTCCATTGCTACACCCACAGTTTTTGTACATCGAAGGGTTGTGGACTATTGATGTTGGATGAGTGACACGTGAATAATGAGTGTTAAGAAAGATCTAAGAATCGAATAGATAATCATTTCTTGGAGGAACACTATAGGAACAAATAAGGAAAATAATCTCCATTTATATCTACACAATATTTATTTCTATAGTTATATATGAAGAAGTACAAATAAAGCATCAGAGCATATATAGGATCTTTTTCCTAACTAAAAAGGCCCTTAGTTGTGAATGGCTAGACCTAAATTGACTTATTATAAAATATGTAGCCACTATTNTTCTATTTAAGAGAAGAACAATGGATAAAAAAATAAGCTTGAATATTATCAAATATAATACAGATTATTGTATTTTGGAGGTCACGGCTCCCTCGAAGTAGCCCACTTATCGGTTTCCTGTGTTTGATTCATTTGTTCCACATCACCAGTCTTGTGTTTCAAGTTCAGCATTTGTGTGTGCTGCCATTGTTGCTAGTTGTGTTAGAGGGTGCCTACCTTTATAAGCATAGTCCATTCCATGGTAGCAATCAAGAGCACTATGGTTGTAATTGCCATATATTTGGCAGGGAAGAGGAGCTTGATCAACAAATAAGTTTGAATTTCCTCGCTGGTTTGAGTTGCTATGCTGATTTGAGTTCAGTGGAAGACCAGGTTGATTGGTTGCAGGGAAAGCTGGGAAGGACTTGGCAGGGTAGGTAGGAAAGTTCTTGCCTGGGTTGTGCCTAGTGGAAAAATCATAATTTCTCCTGAAAGCAGGTTGTGGATTGCGAAAGTTAGATTTTGGAGGAAATATTTGCTTTGTGAAGCTGGTGGAGTTTTGGTGGTTGAAGTTGGACTGACCCTGCTAGCTATACAGAGCAAAAGTGCCAGTTTCTAGTGTGAGTGTTTGATGTTGTTGGTTTTCCAGCAATATTTCATGGCTAAAAAGTTCAAACTGAAAATCAACAAAGTTCATTTCTCATAAGGCAAATGAATGGACAGCAACAAAGGTGTTAAAGAGAGGATTTAGACCACTTATGACAAAGGAGATGAGATCATCATCCTCTACAAGTCTTCTTACAGCAAGTAGTTGATCTGCCCATTGTTTGGCTATATTTAGATACTCAGTACACGTTTTGCTTCCCTGTTGCAAGCTTTGTAATTGCTGCTTGAGGTGGGTGATACATGACTTTGATTGAGAGGCATATCTGGTAGCAAGGGAGGTCAAAGCTAGGTGTGATGTGTTTACACCATACATCGATGACACTAGAGAAGGAGTAAGAGAGCAGATGATTCAGCTCAAAAGAAGCTAGTCTCTCCTTTGCCATGTAACAAAGGCAGGACTCAGTACTTGGGTGTTATCTTCACTGTTGATGAACTGAGGTGGGCAGAGATCAGTACCATCAATCAGTCCTTGGAGGTCATTGCCCACAGAATGGGTTGAAATTGAGAAACCCATGCTAGGTAGTTAGGACCATCCAGTTTGAATAGTTGGGAGAAATTGAGGATGATGGAGAAGGTTGGCGTAGTTTCAGTTGATAAGATGGAAGAGGAAGAAGATGAGGAGCTGGAAGAGGCTGAGGAGTTGGAGTCAACCATTTGATTGAGCGTTGGCTCTTAGATTGCTCTGATACCATGAAAATCTTAAGCAAACTGTTTTTGGTTAACTACCAAGAACAGTGAAGTGTTTCATTTATAGCCAAAGGGCTGAAGAGCATTTATACGAAGAATAGACTAAAAAGAATATAAAATTACATGATGGAGACAAATAATAAAAACTAAGAGGCATGGTCATTGAGAGAAAGGCAGCAGTGTGCTTGGGAATCAGCTTGATCAAAAGCAGAGGACTTGGAGGTATGGGAAGCTTCTGTTGATGGGAGCAAAGGAAGCAACCAAAGGCTACTGTTGATAGGAGCTGAAGCAACCGAAGGCATGAAAGGAGGAGTGATCTTCTGCAGATTTTAGGAGCTGCTGTTGTACTGGTTGATTGCTCCTACACGTGGGGTGACTTGAAGAAGTGGTACTCATGGAGACACTTGCTGGACTTGGGATAGTGTCACACGTAGAAATTGCTGGATTAGGGGTAGCAGCACACGTGGAAACACTTGCTGGAATGTTCTCCTTAACAGATGTGTCTTGCTTGAAATTTCTGACCGTGAAGTAGTTTGGCTCTACACAAGTCACTCAATTCCCTCGCATGATTAATAAATTCATCCATGAGAATTTAGAGATGTATGGGTCTTTTTTGCTTTTGGTTGTGCTATCGAGACAAGTGCAAAAATAGGATTGGGCATTGGCCATCAATAGTGTTAGCCGGTTGTACGAAGATCAAACGATCGACAATCCGTTTGTCTTGGCCTAACAATGAAGGGATGAGTTAAATCTATTAATATTGTCAAATTTGCGTGTGAGGGGAAAGCTGACCCGCCGATATTTCTTGAAGATATTTGTGGGAGTTGTAGCCGTTTGGAAACTTCAACAAGACTATGTAGACACTTGTATTCTAGTAGGTGTGAAAGGCTAGATAATATGGCAATAATAGGAATAAAAGAATAGTCCTTTTTCAAGTTGTGCAGCAAATAGGCTCAATGTGTAGACATCTTCTAATACTTGGCGATAATGAATAAGAGAGTACTATACTAGTGAATCTTATGTTGATTAGATGCATGCGCTCAATGCAAGTGATTCTTGCAATGGCTTCTTGAATTTTGCATATGTGATGAAGTCTCAAGAGGTGTTGTCTAGGTTCGAATGTTATGCCCTCCTTCTGACACCAAAAGAAGAATGTGTGTATAATATATTCATTCTCGTACCTTTGCCGAACATAATAAACAGATGTGTGTACGCCATTATCGATAATGTAGGAAACTGTCAATGAATAGATGGGTTGTGTACCCATATAAATCACAACGGAGGCATCTATTATCAAAATTTGAAAATAGATAAGAATTTGTGGTAGCTATGCTACTAGTCAGACAGTGCCTTGTCGAGGTCTTTTAGTAGTCAGGGCAAGGCTGAATACTGGGTGCGCATGGAGGCGACTTATGGGATGTGAGGATCTTTTGATGAGATCTTAGGTTGCCACGATAAGAGGTCTTAAACTGCCTTAGCAATAAGGTCTTTTGTTGGAACTGCCTTAGCAATAAGGTCTTTTGTTGAAGCTTGGCGCATGGTGGCGACTTATGAGATGTGAGCATCTTTCGATGAGGTCTTAGGCTCTCTCGGTAAGAGGTCTTAAATTGCCTTGGCGGTAAGGTCTTTTGCTGGAGCCCATCGCATGGTGGCGACTGATGGGATGTGAGCATATTTCGATGAGCATAAAAGTAAATATTTGTGACTATAAGGTCAAGTCCATATAATGGTAATCTTATGGTCGTTATACCACTCGTACTAGCGTACTATATCATACGATGCAAATATTATTCATTTATTATAAATCAGATATAAACAAATATCTATTTGAAGTGGTTATAAACATTTTATAAAAATTGGTAAGTTCATGACATAAAGTAAAACATGCTCAGTCCGCTGACATATCGCATATTAAATATACATAGCTTCGTAATCGATTACTTACCTCGAACGCTTACCCATCTCATCGAACTCCCTGCTACTGCGAAACATACCCTAATATTATATACAATACATCGAGAGTTCTAATCCCGACACATGAACATCTTAATCATGCAGAAGGTACACTAATCTATCATTAAAAACCCTAATTATTCATTTTTGGTCGCTATCAAACATTCGGCTTCTACTTCAAGCGTTCGGCCATCAAAGGTCGAACATTCAGTCAAATACAGTGGAATGTTCAACATTGAAAAAAATGCATAAAAAATTACTCACTTAACCCAAGCTCCTATTAGTCCTATCAAAACACATTAAATCATAACAACGTGATAAAAGATGAAAGCATGAGTAAGTTCATAATTTCTTGAAAGTTTTAACTAACTCATACATGAAAAATTATAAACCCAAAATGTAATACCCTGATTTACCCCTTGGAGTTAAAGTCATTTTAATTTTAAGGATAATAAAGATTTATGAAATTTTAAGAAATTATTCTCTAAATTAAATTTTAGAGTTTTGGGGAAAAGCCAGACTAATAATTAATGGATGAATGAGTGGGACTGGTGACCTGTTTGAGGAGCAAACATGCTTTTAAGGTTATGATTGCATTACATTGAGTAATTAAAATAATTCTAGCTTCAATTACAAAGATTAAGGATTTTTAGTTTTATAATGAAGATATATTGGAATAATTGATCGATGATTTTAAATAGGTTTTCAATATTTGAAGGAGGATTTTAAAAGTATGACATAGGTTTTAATTTATGAGTAAGATGGATTAATTAAAGAATAAAAAAATAATTTATGATTGACTTAAAAAAAGAAAAAAGAAAAAAGAAAAAATTAACAGTTAAGGAAATGACCAAAATAACTTATTTAGAATTTAGCATAAGAAGAGGGCAATTTAGTAATATGGTAGGAAGATATTACTCAAGGATAGTTTACGTAATAGCTGTATCCTGTAGACAAAGACTTGGAACACATGGATTTATAAGAAAAAGAAAATAAATAAATAAATAAATCTCATGTTACTTGGGAATAAAGAAGAGTAGCTAGTGTCCATTTTTTTAATTAAAAAAAATTAAAAATTAAAAAATTACTTTTTTTTATTAAAAAACAAGTTTAAACTTATTTAATCTTTATTTTATTTTTATTAAAACCTATAAAATGAAGATAAAATAAGCCTGAACCTATTTTTTGTTAAATTTTATTTATTTATTTATTTTTTTGTTTCTCCCTTAAAAAAATAATAAAGTTTTTTTTTTTTAACAAAAAATAGGTTCAAGCTTATTTCATCCATATTTCATCAATTCAAGGTCTTGGAAAAAAAAAAAAACAAAATTGGACCAAGGTTTTAAACCTGTTTGTATATATATATAGTATAAAAAAAATAAGTAATAATTTGTTTAATTTTTCAATTTTTTTTTCTATAATTAAAGAAAGCGGGCGCTAGACACAACGTTTACGGGGCACTACGATAAAGAAAATACTAGAAGATAGAGATTGCAAGTAACATGCTTAAGCTGACGTTAGTTTATCTCGAGCGTAACGTGTAACACAGCTAGCATTAAGGGCAGCAAAATTACTCGACGTGCGATTTTAAGAATAGGAATCGTGCTAAGTTCTTGAACTGGTAGAGAGTCCCTATAAACTGACCATTCTCCCCAGTTGGTTCGGAAGGGCAAAGAAGATAGAGAAGACTATAATAAAGAAAGAAAGAGAGAAAGAGGCGGAAGGTCAAGCAAGGTAAATCTTGAACTTCTCTCGTGTTTTATGGGTTTCTTGATTGGGGATTTCAGTTGAAGTTTTCAGTGGGTGTTTTTGATGATCAAAATTCTGGTGTTTTGTTTGGGTGACCGACTGAGAGTTTCTTTTATGATTCTCGGTTTAAGGGAGGACCAAATGGTTGTAGCTTTTGCTATGGTTTGGACTGATTGGGTTGAAGTTAATTAGTAGGATAAAAGGATATGTAATGTTGAGGTAACTTTTATCCTTGAATTTCCTGTGACATGCAAAAATGAGAGTTGTGGAAGAAATAATTAATGGATGACATGTTTTCTTACAGATTTAATGATTATGAATTTACCGTAAGCTGAAAAATCGGCTAGCTGCTTCATTTGATGTTTCTGCATGAATTATTATTAGAATGTGATATCTAGACAAATGATGTTGCTCCCTTGAATCAATGAAATTATTGGAACGGAGGACAATTTAATTTATATGGACTTGGAACGAGTATAATTTTTACCTCAACAATGGACAGTGGACAATTTTGCTTGGCATTGAGAAATGATAATTTTTATCTGGACTTGGACCGAGGACATATTTACATGGATTTGAAATTAATTAGAGACAAAGGACAAAGGATATGATAATTTTTAAAATTAAGCATATGAAAACAAAGGAAAAATAAAATAAGCTTATGAAAACAAAGGAAAAAATTAAGCTTAGGAATGAAAAAGGGAACTCTGCTCGGTAAAAATAAATAATATGACTGCCATTGTATAGAGTATTGGCGAGAACTAGGTGTCTTTTGTTGTTTTTTTTCCCTTAACTTTGGGATTATGCTAGTATATGGGCCAAATCTGAACAAAAATGTATATTGTAGTGACATTGAACCTTAATGTATACATGACTATCTTACTTCTGAATGATCACCGACAAAGATATCTCCCATTTTTAAAAAAATCTAATAAAAAAACCTGGAAATGTACCAATGTACCCTGATAGGCGTGACTGTTGTAAGAATTATTCGTCTGTCACTGATTAGACTCATATTTATGCTTGTTCACATCTTGATATCTCTATTAGACTTATATAAGATTAGCCGTATTTACAAGACGTATCTATAACAAAAATGGTACTTCGAAATGAGCTGTGGCTTAAATTGTCGCCTTTAAATCCGTCCTCTGATAATTTCCAAAAGAGCTTTTACCTTTTTACAAATATAAGAGTCACAACTAATACATGTCTCAAACTTAGAGATCAAAAATTGATCTTAATTCCAATCGGAAAAAATTATAACATCAAAAGCTTCATATTAGCCAAAAAAAAATAATACATAAGTTCAAATAATAATACTATATACGTAAATTAACCCTCCCTGTGGTGTGACGTGAAAAACCTGCACCAAATAACTTCCTAAATGTACTCTGAACCTTGTTTTATTACCGATCCTATAATCATTGTAACATTGTATTTTATCCCTTTCCAATTGCTCTGTTACGCATTCCACTTCTCCCAGCCCTATAACCCCATAAATTACTAATCATTGGTAACCAACCCCACGTGTCAATACCGAGTACCTATGTTATAAAAAAAATAAAATAATTACAAGTATAAGAGAAAAGATATACACTCCGTAAACAAAGTCATAACATATTTAAAGAAAAAATAAGAAAAAGGGAAAGAAAAGTTATGAGAAATTAAGAAGCACTGGTGTGGCTAGAGAAGAATCTATTCCCTCCTCTAAATTATCCTTTATTAAAGTATTTGTGATGTCTCTTTTTAAATTATATTTAATATTCTAAATATATCTTTTTATTAACATCTCTTATTTCTCAAATATTTACTATAATCCATTACTTAAAAAAATAAAGGCATCCATGAATTGTTAACCTTAGATCATAGCTGATATCTTTTAAAATGTTTCCCTGCAACACTCATATCTTTAAACTGTTACTATTTATTAATTTTACTTTTTATAATTAAAATGAAACATATATCTATCTCACCTTAAATAAACTAATCAATCTATGCGCGAGGGTAATCCTTTGAACACCGTGAACCATTGTCCCAAAAAAACAATTTGTATGTTGAACAAAAATAAATCTGTAACAGGTTATCTCTTGCGTACCATGCAAAAACGTTATTATACGTCTAATTTAATAATCTGCTATTTCATTAGACAAATAAATAATCTTTAATTATATTATTTTATCTGTGTAGAAAACTTTTTAATCGTTCTTGAAATCATTCTACATGCAAAATGGCTTAAATACCAGTCTACAACCTATACATCTATAAGATGAGAGAAACATATCTCTTATGCTTTGGTAATATGCAGTATCTCCCTTTGGCCGTCCTTTCGTGTTATCTCGCGTGCGCTCTTTAGTTGAATTCCAATTTTGTGGAAGGCTGGGTCAGGAATAGCTCACCCATCCGGGAGTAAGTGCCGAACCACACAACCGAATGAAGTGAACCTCTATCCAAACGCTCTAGGCAATATTTATAGCCAAAAACCTTCACTTAAACGACTAAGGAGGTGGTAATGCCTAATACACCAGCCCAAAGGTGGCAACATACTCATATAGATTTATTTAGTTTATTGTCCACAAGCCCTTAATTAAAATAAGAGGCGAGATAGCTCCCAAGTGATAGCTCTACCAACTTCATACCACAAACAAACACTAACATGAGACGCGAACAACCTTCTTGACTTGACACTTCCTCCATAATATCCTTTCCCGGAATAATACAAACGATTTTCTCCTCTGACTTGCTAGACCGCCAAAACAATATGCTTACAGCCTCTTTCTACCCCGTTAGTTATAATATACAAAGTCTCTTTTTCCTAAACCTCTTTGTTCATAATCATTCTACCCATTAAATGCCTCTCATAAACCTCTCTGTGTGCTGTCAGTCCGACCAGTATAGAGAAAAATAAAAAAAAAAAAAATAATTTATGAGAACGTCGAACAATAAAAAATTACCTAATTTCTATATCTTAGTTTGTTATATATCTAAAGAGGTATATAGAAACCACCCTCGAAGAATCAGACATTACTACCAATTGTCTCTTGAGAGAGGAAAACCATTACACACCTCGTAGCAACCTAAGAAATTGAGTTTAACACAGATACATAATTATTTATGGAATAAAAAATTTCCAAAAATAAAAATTCATATTTCAAATAAATTTTGAACCATTTTTCTATTTTATGGAACAAAATAAAATCGTATAAATTATAATTAGAAATAAAATGACGTGGTTTTCACTTATAAATTGATAAGGTTTCACCTTTTATCTATATATTATACTAACCTTAACAACTATACTCACAATAATGAGAAAGAAAAACTTAAAGTGATCTCAGTTTATTATATAAAAACTGGCTTGTTCTATATCAAAAAATACAATTATGTTCGTACATTTTTACTCTATGATAAAAAGGTTCTCCATTTTCTTTAAAACGTAAGATAACTTATATCGCTTTTTTAACGTCTTAAGAATTCAATATACTTTAACTTATCATAAGTACAAAGGGCTCGTATTACAGTTTGACTCTCATGCTATCTTCTTAATAAACGAAAATTCCACCAGATAGCAGAATTAATCGAGAAGCCGTCTTAGTAGCATTTCAACTATGATTTAACCTCTAACCATGAGAAATTGACCTATGTTATCCAATATAAAAAAATGTCCTATTGATAAACTAAAAAATACCAAGTCCATTCCAACTCATCGAATACTTAAGGATTATAAAAATACTTATTAAGTCCCAAAAATTTACTACTCTCAAATGACTTTCCTCTATAAAATTTAACAAAACAAACTTTTTTAACTTTTCACTTAAAAATAAATAAATAAATAAAAACTCCTTTTATTTTTACGCTACATTAACCCCACATTAACCAATTTCTTTATCGTTCCTCCCCTCAAAAAGTTTTGCCAAACACCCGTATTAACGTGAGTCACGTGGGCTGCTTGACTGCTCCAAGGACCGAGTATATTGTCGGTTTTGAGGAAGACAACCGCAAAAAGATATGGCATTTTCCTTATGATATTGACAAATTAAGACATGATTTTCCACATGATATTGACAAATCTCCATATCTTTTTTGTCGTTTTCAATAAAGTCCATTTAGCATCATGTCAGAAAAAGAATCAGAATTATCCCCTTCCTGTTTTCCCCTTTTGAATTAAAAAGAAAAAAAGAAAAAATCAGAAAAAAGGGCGAAAAAAATAGTGCCACCTTTGGAATGCTCTTCCTGCGAAGATCAATTGAAGTAGCAGATTTCTAACAATTGCGATTAGTGTATGCAGATTGCCGCGTTGCCTAGTAAAAAGTTAAATTTATAAGCATAATAATAATTCATATTTTTTTTTTTTACAAATTCAAGAAAATTATAAAAAAAAAAAAAAAATTGTAAGAAAGTTAAAGAAAAATCAATTCTAGAATGTTATTATTTGAAAAAACTGAAATATAAAAAAGATTTTTTAAATTTCTATTGACAGATAGTTTTATCCTGGTAAATGTTAGAATTAGAAAATTTGCAGAAATACAAATGTGTAGCTCTTTTGAATAAGCTTTTTAAAACGTTACCAAAATTGTCTTAATTCTATATTGGAATTAGAAGATATGATCTTTTTACAAGGATTGCTCTTATTTTAATTAAATTGGTATGCATCATTTTGATATTTGGGTTGGAGAGAATTTGTTATCGATTTTGCATCGTCCTTATCTCAATCTTTTGGATGTCCAATCAATCTCTAATATCTCATCATTCTTAATAGCCAAACAACTTGATACTGGAAAAGAAACAACTTGCAACTAATATGACTTTAAATAGTAGATCTTAAATTTTTCACACCAACTTGCAATTAGCTCCTTGGGATAATGGACTTTTCTCCTAATCTTAAGAAAAAAAAAATAAAAAAAATCAATTCCTAGAGTGTTACCAATTTCCAATTAGCTCCTTGGATATAAAACTTGGCTGAAAACACCAAGCAGCTCCAATTAATATCTAATATCTCATCATTCTCAATGACCGAATTCTACCTTTTTCGTCATCCATGACCTCGGATCTACTATTTGAAAGTTTTGGTTTTGGTTTATTAAAACCAGATCTGAAACGTTTAGAGAGTTTCCCTATTCTTGCGCCCATCTACTGTGTTTCGGGGTTCCTATGCTTCTTTTTCCTATGCTGGCCAGCCTTCTTTTGCTTCCAGTCGGTGGATCTGCTTGGTGTTGCTTGCTTTTATTTGTTTTAATTTTATTTTTATTACTGTTTATCCCTGCCCTTTAGGTTGAGGGAGGTGATTTTTCCTAACTTTCGGGTTGAGAGAGTTTAAATAATGTTGGTGTAAATTGGACTGCTTATGTCTTCGAATTTATCTGATTGCTGCAGATCTGATCTATAACTGGAGTTGTACATAGGTGTGTGGAAGATTATGTCATAGATATTTGCTTGTCTTTGTCTATGACTTGTAAGTTCATAGCCTTGAGCTATGGTTATCGAAGCTTGTGGCTTATTGCTTTAACTTTTGATTGTAAGAGCTTTTACTTAAAAATTGTTATCAATGGAAAAATAAAAAT
This sequence comes from Betula pendula, assembly GCA_900184695.1. Lineage (NCBI taxonomy): Eukaryota > Viridiplantae > Streptophyta > Magnoliopsida > Fagales > Betulaceae > Betula > Betula pendula. Next base: position 123 of record FXXK01000237.1, on the reverse strand, counting down.
TCACATTCAAAAAAAAAAAAAAAAAGAAAACACCGTGGTGAGTGAAAACCGCAAATAGGTCTTTGAACTTAACTTTCGTCTAAAATTTTACAACTTTCAAAGTGCCACGTCAACACTAACCAT
>FXXK01000236.1:0-18462 GCA_900184695.1 Betula pendula | reverse complement strand
CGATTTTAAATCAAATCGGTAAAAATTTGATTGTTTGAGAATTGCGTTTTTAAAAAATTGCGATTTGAAAACGCCGATTTTTCTGCATTTTCAAATCGCACATAAGTGGATACTTTTTAAAACGCAAATTTAAAGCTAAACTACGATTTTAAATGTCACTCACGATTTGCTAAACGCTTAACTGCGTTTTCAAAAATCACATTTTACATATCGTACTTTTTAAAATCATTATTTTTGTAATCGCAATCCCAACGGAACCATAATAACCGCCTCATAAAAGATAATCGTCAGACCATTAAAATAAAAACTCAAATATCACTCTGGCTTACATGGTAAGTTTCTACTCTTCTACGTAGACTCGAATGTCTAAATGGGATGGTCTACCTATCGCTCTCCTCGGCTACTGTAAAATTGGGCTGGTACTCAGAATTTCCAACGGGTGGCTAGAATGATCCACTCCGGATAAGGATCCTGTGCCAATACGCATCTCTTTTGATTATTGCTCCAGCCTAAATCATAGACTACCATACATAGTGACGACTCCAGGGATGTTTAATGTAGGGTACGCATCTCCTCCTGTCTTTTCTACACTCATTCTTTCATGTTCTTTAGATCAACTTTTTAGAGACTTAAGCATTACAGTGGTCTTTGTCTCTCATTTATACCAGTAAAATAATCCCCCCCCACCCCCCGCGTCGGGCGGCATGACCGCGGCTATTTTCTATATTATTGCTACTCAAGCCTCTTGTTGGCTTTGATTGACTGTCGATGATGTTCTTTGACGGCCCTTAGTTTGGTAATAATAACAATTAGGATTCATAATATGAGATATATCTGTGCTCTATATTAGATTTGTTGTGAAATCTGACCGAACATTGTAAGGGAGTCGGTGCCATGAGTTGTTTGGTTTATCGTTGACTGAAACACTGTGATGTCCGAGACCCTTGCGCTTTGTGTGTGTGGAAGGAGTTCCGTTTTTTCATTGACTATTCCTATCTAGTCGGCAACTGATTGGGATTGTGAGTGAGGCCTTTTTTGTATCCACTTTTTGTGTGTGTCTCTATTTGTTCGTATAGGTATGATGAAAATAAGGACCCTATAGTATGCCTATATCCAAACTCGTAGTCCAATTTCATCTGCGAATATATAAGAGATGAATATTAGGTGTTTTTGTATAGGACCGTTTGGTCGCTTACTCGTCATGTTTTTTCGAGGTGTCTTTTGCTGATCATTTGATCATCTTTCTACGTGATGTTGTATGGTCCCATCGAAAGGGCCAGCTATCCGACTCCTATCGCGTTAGTCAGGATACTCCATTAGCAGTGCCACCTGAGATTGTACTCATGGCATAAGGGACCTTGGCAGGCTATAGAGTGATAAGTCATGATTTCTTATTATGGCCGAACATGGCTGAAAAGAAGTAAGTCGCAATACACAATATTATCACTTAGAAAAAGGTGACACAATTCATGATATAATTTTGTCTGTTTCCACATATATCTTTACATACTTGGCTAACCGTATTCCATCTTTAGTATATAAGTACCAGAGTTGTCCTCGCGCACTAACAATAAAGGAAATGCACGTATTATTTTTTATTTAAGGTCAAATACTATTTTTCCTTAAACTATCCCTTTCATTTTTTTATAGGGATTCTAGCGTTACATTCGAGGTCTGATCTAGTATCTTTAATGGAATTTTGTTCTATATCTCGTGGGTTGCATATCTATGTTTTACTTATAACATGCTACTTAGTGATGAGAGGAGGTAGGAGGTGATCGAGTTTTGTGTGACTTTTTTTCTGCAGGTGTTTCTCGAGCTATTCCTAAGAGGGTACGTTCTTGGGAGTTGATTGCAAATTCTGATGAGGAGAGAAATGTATTAAAATGTTGAGGCTGGAGCTGTAGAGAAACTGTGTTCTTTGTAGCAGAAGACATTTTGTGTATTTGAGCGCATTGGAAAATTTTTATTTTTTCAATTGTGGGTTGTTGTCTCTTTTTTTTCGTTTTTTGGTGTTAGATTGGCTGGTCATGTGCATTGGATTCATAATTGTTAAGCATCTTAGAATATGAAAACCAGATAATTTAAGCGAACAAAAGTGTACCGTATTATTCTTACGTTCCGTACATATGTTTTTTGGAGTTTGGCGTATCAGCTCAGGGTTCTCGAGCTTATCCTGTCTGTGTAGGTCGTGGGCTGTTCATACTACGATGGGAGTCGTCAACGTCCACTAGAATCGACTACATAGAGTACGGAGGTGCCTAGTGTGGACAGGCAACTTTAGTATGTCGTGAAGGAGCGGTAGTGAGACTTAGTAATTTTTTTTGTAATAAACTACCTTGGGTGAATCGCATTAGTTCATACTTACACATCGCAATACATTGTAACTCTTGGCTTGTTTAGGGTCGAGCCCCTCCTAGGGCACATTAAATAAACATGAAGGTCTATATAACGAATAGATGAGTCAAATTCATATTGAAATCAGCAGGGTACTCTAGGTGTGACGTGTCTCTGCAGGCTGGGCTTGTGGCTCAGGAATCATCAGGGTCGTTATTGTAGGACATCCTCTAGGATTACTACCATCTTTATACTCATATAAATGTCTTCTAGGCATTGAGGCTAGTAATTGTAGTTTGTTCTAGCCATTCGCATCAGGAAGGAGTTTGATTTACAATATTCAATATGTAGACTTTTTTGTTCCTTAAAAGTGTCACCTCCAAGATAACAAATAGGGTTCTGATGTGACTTAGAGCTTCTCTTGTTCTAAAGAATTCTTTGACAGGATGTATCCTCTATTCCAAGATAGATAATGTCCGTTATCATAAATTAAACCATTATTGACGGGGAATGGTGTAGTACATTCTATTCACATTTAAAATTTCCTTGCGAGCTCCAGCTCCAATATAATATAATAGAATTTCAACTATTATAGTAAGGTATGCATACTTAGGGCCACCCGTCTGTCTTTCAAATCCTATTAATTCTTCTAAATTCCGATCATCCATGTGCATATTATGTAACACGTAGATACGTACTCTACTCTAAGATGAATAAAATTTGAAAATTTATATTGAGGTATAAAGATAGATACTGAATACACACAAATACTATAACACTGAATATTTTAATAGTGGGATGCTCGTAACAACTCCTTTCGAATTTTCGTTTTTTTCCGTGATTGTGATATTTTGTTTGAATTTATATCAATTTTTGATATTCGTTATTCCTTACTTTTGTATGTTTGCATAAGTGTCGGTGTTTTTTTTTGGGGAAACGGATTTGGTTTATGTAATATTCAGAATTATTTTATGAACGTTACACTCTGAAAGTTGTAAATTTTGAAGAGAATTAATAGCGTGTCAAATGTGCACATGAATTTGTATGGGTTGTTATCATTACCACGGTGTTTTCAGTCCATTGAAATTTTATTTATATATAATCCGAAAGGAGTAATTGTGAAATTAAGTAAGGCATAGTTTAGGGACGTTGATTTTCTTTTTCCTTAGTTCATAAGAATTAACGGAGAAAAGTTACTATCTTTCAAGGAAGCTAATTTGCAAAGTAGGTGTGAAGATTGTTTCAGATCTATTAATTTAGACACAGATCATATTTGTTGTAACGTTGTTTATTTTCAGTATCTACTAGCTTAGTTTTGTGCTAGTTAAAAGACATGAATAGTGAATTACAGATGGATTGATCTACTGAAGTCCAAAATATTGATTAGGGCTATGATGCATCATAAGAGGGAGTTAGGCCCATGACCGGTGATTCTATAAACTTTATATATTCTTTCTCGATAACTCGGATTCTTCTAAGCACCCTGACATATCAAATTAGATGTGTGTTTTCATAGGCAGTAAAAGTTTAATGGTGTCTAAAATAATGGACACACGATTGCGTGAGTAAGAACCAGTAGATGCATAATCTTCTGGATATTCCTTATCCCAGGTATTTTATATCGTCTATGTTTGGTTATAATCTCTTTTAAGCTATATTGCTAAGGCATGGGGTTCTTTTTGTTACCTATTTTTGTTTCGGACCAATATGATTTTTGGCTAATCTTACATATTATACCGAAGACTAAAACCTAGTCTGGATTCAATAGAATATCCTAAATTAACTACAATGGTAAGTAGATAATGTCCATCGGTCTAGATAACTTCAATCAATAGTTAAATTGTGATGATTTGTACTGAAGAACGGAAATAAGTTAAGTGTCAATGGAATCTGAATTGTGTATGTGACGAACCGGTATTTAGAAATAACTCAAGATATGCTTCCGGATCCGGATAGTTTTTTGCGAGGATTGTGTACCCATGGCTTCTTGTACTTTATACTATTTAAGTTCATAATTAGTATATGGCTTATACACGCCTTTTCAGATGAACCATCCTTGATGATTTAACCATAACTTTGTGATATTTTTACAAGTTAATTTTACAAGAAAATTAACTACATAACAATTCTGAAGAAAGTGTTGATTGAATTCTTTAGAACATATTTTTTTCACATTTTGTAATTTTATATGATTTTTCTTCTAACTTGTGTGTTTGTTTTGGGGACTTAGGGGAGCATATTTACTTGCGGTTTAGAAACCTAGGTCAACTTTGTGCACCCCTGGAGTTCAATTGTGTTTGTCAGAAGGAAATAGAGTTTTTAGGATGTTTTTCAATATACGGGTCTGTCCGTATATGCGCTTTTATAATTCTAACTTTTTTACACTAGGCAACGCGTCGGCAATGTCTGGACATTTTCTTAGCTTATAATCGCAGGTTATTGTCGTTTTAGAAATTGACTGTATCTTTTTCATACTTTGATAGCGCTCGCACGTCATATGATGCCACTTATGCCCACATGCTATGCAGGTGGGCAATATTTTTTTCGCCCTTCTGATTTGTTTCTTTGTTTTTTTGAACTAATGAGTCTATGGATCGGGAAAACAGGAATTGAGGACAATGTTGACTAATATGTGTTTTTTTTGTCATTCTGACATAGATTGAGCTATCTTTGATGGGTCTACTTTGTAATTTCGAAAGCGCCCGAAGGGGATATTGAGATAGAAAGGATGAGATTTTTGTTTTTCAGGATACCTGATATGTGAGAAAAATCTCAAGTCTTTAACAAATTTGTCCAGATATCCGTAAGGAAAACAATGTCCCCATCTTTTTGCATGTTGTCATCTCCTTTCCCCTCCCCCCCCTAAAAACATGACAAATCATAGTGCGCGCTTGGTCCTTGGAACAATTTACTGATGCAGACCACTTTGAAAGGGGACGTTTACATTACGGGTGTATGTGGCATGAAATCTTTTTGAGAGAGAACTATCATACCACCCGCAAATCGATAAGATAATTTGCCTTTGTCACTCGTCCCCGCAGGTTGCAGTAACTGTAGGAACGTAAAAATTAATAAAGGAATAGTTTATTTCTTACCTTTTCATTTTTACCTTTATTTATTTTTTAATTGAAAAGTCATAAAATGTTTGTTTTGTTAATATAAAAAATGAGTTTGACTTGTTTTTTTTAAGATAGAATACAAATTTTTATTAAAAAAATGGGTTGCCTGCTATTCGAGGGCATTATAACGTGTGTCTGATTCACATCGGTCAATCTGTACAATGACGTGTTGATGGTAATTAGAAATTGATAATTAGAATTTTTAATGATAGACTTAGGGTACGTGTCGCATGATTAAGGTTTTTACATATGTAGTATAATACTCTCAATGTCTTGTTTGAATATGTTTCACAGTAGCAAGATTTTAAGATGTCTAGAGATTTAGATGAGCGTTTGAGGTAAAATAACTGATTGTGAAACTGTACATTTAATGTGCGATCTATCCAACAAATTAAGCATGTTTTACTTTATGTTATAAAGCCTTACCAATTTTATGACATACATAACTGCTCAAATTAACAATATACATATATTCATATTTTCAATAAATGGTAATAAATGAATCGTATACATGGTACACAGTCTTGTGCAAAAAAAAAGAAAAAAGAAATGAGTTACTGTTATACAGGTTAACCCTATGGTCAAAAAGATTATTTTCTTTTTATTTAACCTTAGATCCAATGGTTATTTTTGTGATCAGTGCACCATTTTTAGATATGGTCACAGTTACGGCTTTACTAGTAGTGTAGGTTATTCGAGGTCGGATTTGGTCAAATTGCTATATAAAAGGGTATGTTTGTGCAATTTCAAGGCATTGGTGTTGTACTATATATTATTTCAGAGAACGCGCAAATCCTACTGAGGAGTAGGTTAATGTTTCGAATAGACCATATTTGTTTAACATATAACATGCTATATATATATATATTTATATATATTATATATATTATATATAGCATGATTCTGTGCATTAAAACTATAATGCTTGGTTATCAAAATTATGTTGTCATTCTTCAAAATAAACCACATTTTTGAATGACATAATAACGAAGACGACGTACATCTTTGCGAAAACCCATATTTTATAATTAAATGTTCCAACCATTGCTTAAAGCTCATCACATAAGTAGTTTTCGTAGTATTTTACTTACTAAATGTTAAACTTACGCAGTTACTTCTTTTACTTGTGAAATATCCCTGTGTTTTACGGATTAGCAGGTTTTCAGGCTAATATGAGACAATTCGTTAGGATAAAGATGCCAAGCGAATGGCTCGTATTACTAGATTTGATTAGTAAATGTTTATTTGTGACTGTTTGAAAGCTCAGAGCTATTATTAATGATAGATGATATTATCAAATATTATTGCTAATTAACTTAGATCAACTATTTCTATTTTCTGTCTATCTGATAATTATTGATCTGTAGTAAATTTAATTAGTTACCAATTAAAATGGTTATTCTTATGCATAGACTCTAGATGTCATAGACATAGGAATTATGAGCGATATTTATGTGATATCTAATCGTCATATAAGATTGTCTTCTAATCTACCTAATTTTTGGTTAATTAAGTGCTGTAACGAGTTACTATGTATTAATGTGTAAGTTTTACAGGTCTAGTTAATACTGTCATATCTTTTCTGATGGATTTGCGACATATTATTATGAGAGTACTCTATAGCGTAGGCCATGTTGTGTTTCCAGTGGTTCAATTTAGTGTAAGTGACAACATATCTGGGCTTTCAAATTATATTCTGATGTGCCTGATCATCTTCAATGTTGACTGGGTCCCCCTCCGTTAACATAACCAATGACATTTTTTTTTTTTTTTTTTATGGCTGTGCAATGCTCAGTTTCTTAAGCTTTTTTGACCATTTAGGGAGTTATCCCCGTAAAAAGGTACAGACGTAACTAGCAATGGATTCATCAATCTATTTCTCACTTGCGTGAACTTCTTGCTTTGGGAGGCAAGGGTCGTTTATCGTGAAAGTTCGAAAATGTGTTTCTTTAACTCAATTCTTACTTTTACGTGAACTTATTGCTTATATGAGGCAAGAAGTCGTTCTCGTGAGCTTGAAATGGTTTCTTTATTTATTATTTTTTTTTTATGCCAGTATTTATCACATTCTTCACCAGCATTGAAAGCTCACAGTTACTTTATACCTCCAATATTGTAATGTGTCGTTCCGGTATTTGAATTGACAAATGAATGCTCAAATGCAGGGTAGCACAGCCTTCGAATCTATCATATGTATGTGTTCATGATTCTGAAGGCTCGCATGATTAAATCAGTCCGTACTAAATCTTAAGAATATAAGAAGTTCACATCTTTTTTTTTCAAAAATATGTCAAGTGTGTGTGGTGTCTCCCATACCCCAATTGAATTACATTGTCTTCATATGTGTAGAGAAAAGATGGAAAGCTATCCAAGGGAGTGAGAAACTGGTTGGAATGGTATTGCTTGTCGCTACCCAATTGAATGCAACATTTTCCCTAAGAATGCTAAACAACAAGACACTAACTGCAAATAGAAACTAACACTAGCATAAACAAATTCAAAAATTTAAAGAATACAGGCGCTCTCCCCTCCCTGCAAGGAGATGGGTTTTGGTGGCAAACGTGAAATGCGAGGTGGACACTTGGCAGAATCGTGCTCCCATTTCGGGTCAGTGGTGTCGGCGTCAGAGATTCAAAGACTTCTGAATTCGTTGCATTTGAAGTTTGCTTCACACAAGTATGCGCTCAGTGTGTGTTCGTCTCTTCATTGCTGTATAGCGAGAGCCGGATATCCGTTCCGCAGAGTCTTATGGTTCTAGACAAGTTCACCTCCGCCCACACCGGTTATGCTGAGGGGCGGATCTTCTTGTTTCGTTAAGGTAGCCTGGCGCGGACTGCGCGGGTATCGTTGTTCGGCAGGATGCTAATATAGAGTCTCTCTCCTATCCGTTTCGGGCACAGGGGCGAGATCGTCCGGCCCACCCCAGTTAAGTTCAGAGAGGTTCATCGTATTCTACATGCTGGCAGTTTCGACCAATGGTCCAATTGCCGCGTTGGTTTCACCACGGATACACCTTTTACGATCTCTGTCCCCTTCTCTAAATGATACAATATTACCAGGTGTGTCAGTGGATGTCTATGTCTCGCGTACGTCTGCCGTCTTGGGTAGTGCGAAATCGCACAGTCGCCGGATCCGACACTTCCACCGGACTCGTCAATTCCAGCAGATTGAGGGAAGAGCGACTTAGTAACGGGCGTGTGGCTACAAAGGCGTGTGGACCATCATATGAGAGAGAGATTTTCGATTTTTTTTTCCTTTTTTCTGCAGACGAGCAACAGAGGGCATTTTGGGAAAGATGAGCAAGAGAGAGAGAAATTAAAAGAGGGCTGTAAGCTGTTTCCTTTTTGAGCAAGACAGAGAGAGATGAATTTTTTGTTTTTCATGTTTTGTCTCTTTTTTTTTTTTTTTGGTTGATGCAGTGATGGACTTCCTTTTTAAGGCTCTTAAAAAAAAACCAAAAAAACAAAAATATATATACGTGGCATTCCTTTTTTGGAGTTTGCTAACGTGGCTAGAGTATCTTCGTGGGGTGTCTACTCATGGAGTGTCCACGTCCACAAAATGACACTCAAAAGGACCACAAGTAAACGAGTAAATATATATCACAACCTGGGCTGAATGAATAGTCATTCAACCCAAAACTGTAATTTCTGTTTTGGTGAGCCCAGACAATTAAAAAATATATAAATCTAATTCAGCAGGCTGAATGACTGGGCTGTGCTGAATCACTGCTCCAAGTAGACACCCAGCATAACTCTAAAAAATAATGTCCTTTAGGATGAGCTGTAATTAGCTTTGCTTGGTATAAAAATCAAATAAAAACTTTTGTCATATGCAAAAATACAAATAGGTTTGTGCACCTAATTTTTGTTCAAAATTTTGACAAATCCAATAGAATGTCACGTTATCATCAATTATATTGAGATATGTATCATTTATAATAAAAATATATATCAAAAATTTAAAAATAAAAAAATATATATATAGTATAAACTATAAGATATAAATATAAAAAAATATAAAATAAAAACAAAACAAAACAAAAAGAATTTTAAATATAACGCCACCTCGACAACCTCCTCAAATTTCTTTTTTTTTCTTTTATATTTTTTTGTTTTGATACTTTTTTATTCTTATTTTACTTTTTTATTGTCGGTGACACATTTTGTAATATGATTATTGTTGACGTTACACTCTGAAAGTTGTAAAATTTTAGAAGAAAATTAAGTTCAAAGACCTATTTGTGGTTTTTACTTACCACGGTGTTTTCAGCCAAATTTTATATCCCAAGGAGCTAATTGGAAATTGGTAACACTAGGACTTGATTTTTTTTTTATTAAGATTACGAGAAAAGTCTATTATCCCAAGGAGCTAATTGCAAGTTGGTGTGAAGAATTTCAGATCTACTATTTAAAGTCATATTAGTTGCAAGTTGTTTATTTTTCAGTATCAAGTTGTTTTGCTATTAAGAATGATAAGATATTAGAGATTGATAGAACGTCCAAAAGATTGAGATAAGGACGATATATACAAAATCGATAACGAATTCTCTCAAACCCAAATATCAAAATGATGCATACCAGTTTAATTAAAATAAGACCAGTCCTAGTAAAAAGATCATATCTTCTAATTCCAATATCAAATTAAGTCAATTTTGGTAACTTTTTAAAAAGCTTATTCAAAGAGCTACACATTTGTATTTCCACAAATTTTCTAATTCTAACATTTACCAAGATAAAACTATCTGTCAATAGAAATATAAAAAATTTGTTTCAAGAAGTTCGGTTGATAAATTCAATCAAAGTTAATTTGAACGAAGTGATGAGGTCTACCGGTACAAATCCTCAAGAGCTTCCGTCGATAATTTTTGCAGGATTGTGACCCTACTTCTATTTAAGTTCAATAAAGATGGCTTAACCGCCCACTTGATGATAAAACTTTGTTTTTTTCAGTTTTTTCAAATAATAACATTCTAGAATTGATTTTTCTTTAACTTTTTTACAATTTTTTTTTTTTATAATTTTCTTGAATTTGTAAAAAAAAAAAATGAATTATTATTATGCTTATAAATTCAACTTTTTACTAGGCAACGCGGCAATCTGCCTACACTAATCGCAATTGTTAGAAATCTGCTACTTCAATTGATCTTCGCAGCAAGAGCATTCCAAAGGTGGCACTATTTTTTTCGCCCTTTTTCTGATTTTTTCTTTTTTTCTTTTTAACTCAAATAGGGGAAAACAGGAAGGGGACAATTCTGATTCTTTTTCTGATTCTGACATGATGCTAAATGGACTTTATCGAAAACGACAAAAAAGATAAGGAGATTTGTCAATATCATGTGGAAAATCATGTCTTAATTTGTCAATATCGTAAGGAAAATGCCACATCTTTTTGCAGTTGTCTTCCTCAAAACCGACAATAAAGTCGGTCCTTGGAACAGTCGAGCAGCCCACGTGACTCACGTTAATACGGGTGTTTGGCAAAACTTTTTGAGAGGAGAAACGATAAAGAAATTGGTTAATGTGAGGTTAATGTAGCGTAAAAATAAAAGGAGTTTTGTTTTATTTATTTATTTTTTAATTGAAAAGTCATAAAAATGTTTGTTTTGTTAATATAAAAAATGAGTTTGACTTGTTTTTTTTTAAAGATAGAAATACAAATTTTTTATTAAAAAAAATGGGTTGCCTATCGAGCTATATACGTGTGTACCCTTCGATCAATCTGTACAATGAACGTTTGATGGTAATTAGAAATTGATAATTAGAATTTTTAATGATAGATTAGGGTACGTGTCGCATGATTAAGGTTTTTACATATGTAGTATAATACTCTCAATGTCTTGTTTGAATATGTTTCACAGTAGCAAGATTTTAGATGTCTAGAGATTTAGATGAGCGTTTGAGGTAAATAACTGATTGTGAAACTGCGTACATTTAATGTGCGATCTATCAACAAATTAAGCATGTTTTACTTTATGTTATAAGCTTACCAATTTTATGACATACATAACTGCTCCAAATGAACAAATATACATATATTCATATTTTCAATAAATGGTAATAAATGAATCGTATGACATGGTACACAGTCTTGTGCAAAAAAAAAGAAAAAGAAATGAGTTACTGTTATACAGGTTAACCCTATGGTCAAAAAGATTTACTTTTATATTTAACCTTAGATCCAATGGTTATTTTTGTGATCAGTGCACCATTTTTAGATATGGTCACAGTTACGGCTTTACTAGTAGTGTAAGTCATTCGAGGTCGGATTTGGTCAAATTGCTAATATAAAACGGTATGTTTGTGCAATTCCAATGCATTGGTGTTGTACTATATATTTCGAGAATGCACAAATCCTACTGAGAGTAGGTTAATATCTCGAATAGACCATATTGTTTAACATATAACATGCTATATATATATATATATATATAGCATGATTCCGTTCATTAAAACTATAATGCTTGGTTATCAAAATTATGTTGTCATTCTTCAAAATAAACCACATTTTTGAATGACATAATAACGAAGACGACGTACATAATTTGCGAAAACCCATATTTTACTAATTAAATGTTCCAACCATTGCTTAAAGCTCATCACATAAAGTAGTTTCGTAGTATTTTACTTACTAAATGTTGGATTTACGCAGTTACTTCTTTTACCTATGAAATATCCCTGTGTTTTACGGATTAGCAGGTTTCAGGCTAGTATGAGACAATTCGTTAGAATAAAGATGCCAAGCGAATGGCTCGTATTACTAGATTTGATTAGTAAATGTTTATTTGTGACTGTTTGAAAGCTCAGAGTCTATTATGAATGATAAATGATATTATCAAATATTATTGCTAATTAACTTAGATCAACTATTTCTATTTTCTGTTATTTACTTTGATAATTATTGATGTGTAGTAAATTTAATTAGTTACCAGTTAATTATTTTGCATAGACTCTTTCGAGAGAGTATAGATATCTCTGAATCTTATTTCTTGTGGTTAAAGGCTGAAAGACGAACTATAAAGTTAATTACCAGTTAATTAATTTTATGGGGCATTATAGAGAATGAGTGGCATTTGGTGTAGTTCTATCATCAAGTGAGGTACACCTTAAATCTCAAATCCGTTTTTATAATATTAGCACACTAACCTCGTTATTTATCATGCATTTTGTGAGTCTTAGTATGATATTTTGTGTAACGCACTCACATTTCCTTTAAAAGAGGTAGAGCGATTGGAGAGATTGCAACTATTTTTTTTTTTTTAATACTATATGGCCATCACAAATATTAGAGCATTATAAATACACAATAACTCATGACACCACAAACTCCCATTTTTTAAAAAAATACCAATATACTATATCGTCATGAACCATAACACTAACTCATAAAATGATACAAAGACTATAACCTAATACATGCTATGCCCATTTCCTTTACAATATAAGAGTCACCAACTAATACATGTCTCAAACTAGAGAATCATTCTATTACAATTATCTCAAAAGCTTAAGTATCATGTTCATTTACTTTACTTTACTCCTTTGCTATACAATATGAACCCTTTGATCCTTCCTTGAACATTTATTTTTCCTTGCTCTGTACGCTTCACTTCTTGTAAATACAATTTGTAAATACATATTGTATTTACAGTTAGAAAATGGGTAAGTCTACGACTTAGTAGGTAAGTAAATTAAACACTGTGTGCATGTGAGTCTATTTTTTTACCTTTAAAAATGTGATTGCCTTTAATAATAATATTTCTTTAATTAACATCTCTTATTTCTCAAATATTTACTATAAACCATTACTTTAAAAAATAAAGCATCCATGAATTGTTAACCTTAGATCATAGCTGATATCTTTTAAAAATGTTCCCTGCAACTCTATCTTTAAAACTGTACTTTTAAAACTTTAATTGTATATCTTTACCTTTAACTTTCAATCATCTCATTAACTTTAAAACTTTGATGTATAACTCTATCTCTTTGTTCCATAAAAGTTAACCATAAACTATTTCATAAATGATATCTTTTAAATTTTACTGTAAAACTTATCTCTTAATCATCTATGAATGATTATACCATAAACTATGTTAATCTCTTGCGGGAAAGCTATCTCCTTTGGCCTCTTTCGTGTTATTTGCCCTATATAATTTAGGGTTGGCAAATGTCACATCCTGTGACCACAAAAATGAGACTAACTATTTAAGAAACCTTCCTTAATCGACTAGGTGGTTATACAGCCCAAGGTGGCACACTCAAGTAAATGCCCTTATTAATAGCATACTCAGTGATAGTTAACTTTAAACCACACTCTGAGCGCCCTGCTTGCTATCCTTTACCTTTTTACACGATTTCGATAGAACTTTTTACCGTAGAATTCAGCTCTTCAACTTTTACATCACTTTATCTATAAACCTTCTGTTGCATGAACATTTAAAATTATTTATGAGACTTCATAAAATTATTTTTTTAACTAAAGTAAAAATGAATAACATTGCTCTTTAAGAAATCCATTACCACTTAGCATATATTCAACATCTTTATTTGTAACATTTCCAAAAATAAAATTCTATTTCAATAATAACCTTTTCTATTTACATACTTTATAAAAAAAATGACTTTCATTTATTTATCTATAATATAAACCTCACTACACACGTAATAAAATTGATAGTTTATTTATAAACTTCTTTACAAAATAATGCGTCTTTTTCTCAAAAGGTTCCATTTCTTTAAAACTGTTTAACCCTTATCTGTTTAATCTTTAACTTACTTACCAAATGCCTTTGTAGTTGACTCTCTGCATCCTAATACAAAATTCCCTATAGAGAAAGTCGAGAATTTCTTAGTAGCATTCAACTATGATTTAACCTCAACCATGAAAGACCAGAATCCTTATTCCTATTAAATAAATCCAAGTCCATAACTCATGTCTTTATATACTAATTACATTAATCTTTATAAATTTATTTTTACCAGCAGAGTATCCCTTTTTCATTCCTAAGCTTAATTTTTTCCGTTGTTTTCATATGCTTATTTTATTTTTTTTCCTTTGTTTTCATATGCTTAATTTTAATAATTGTCATATCCTTTGTGCTTTGTCTCTCTAAGTTCAAATCCATGTAAAAATGTACTCGGTCCAAGTCCAGATAAAAATTATCATTTCTCAATGCCAAGCAAAATTGTCCACTGTCCATTGTTGAGGTAAAAATTATACTCGTTCCAAGTCCATATAAATTAAATTGTCCTCTGTTCCAATAATTTCATTGATTCAAGGGAGCAACATCATTTGTCTAGATATCACATTCTAATAATAATTCATGCAGAAACATCAAATGAAGCAGCCGATTTTTCAGCTTACGGTAAATTCATAATCATTAAATCTGTAAGAAAATATGTCATCCAATTATTTCTTCCATAACTCTCATTTTTGCATGTTACAGGAAATTCAAGGTTAAAAGTTACCTCAACATTACATATCCTTTTATCCTACTAATTAACTTCAACCCAATCGGTCCAAACCATAGCAAAAGCTACAACCATTTGGTCCTCTCCCTTAAGACCGAGAATCATAAAACAACTCTCAATTAATCGGTCACCCAAATAAAAAACCAGAATTTTATCATCAAAAACACCCACTGAAAACTTCAACTGAAATCCCCAATCAAGAAACCCATAAAACAGGAGAGAAGTTCAAGATTTACCTTGCTTGACCTTCCGCCTCTTTCTCTCTTTCTTTCTTTATTGCAGTCTTCTCGATCTTCTTTGCTTCAAACAACTGAGAATGCCTCTATTTATAGGAGACTTCTACCAGTCATGAACTTACACGATTCCTATTCTAAAATCGCACCTCAGTAATTTGCTGTTAATCTAGTGTCTACACTTACGTCAGATAACTAACGTCAGCTTAAGCATTTACTTGAATTCTTATCTTCTAGTATTTTTTATTGAGTAGTGCTAAACGTTGGTTTAACGTCCGTTTCTTTAATTAAAAAAAAATAAAAGATTAAAAAGATTAAAAAATCACTTTTTTTTTTTTTTATATATGTATAAAAACAGATTTAAAAATTTGTCCAATTTCTATTTCATGTTTTTTTTAAGACTATGAAATATAGATGAAATAAGCTTGAACCTATTTTTTGTTTAAAAAAAAAAAAAATTTATTATTTTTTTAAGGGAAAAACGAAAAAATTAAAAAATTAAAAAAATTTAACAAAAAACAAGTTTAAGCTTATTTCTTCCCTATTTTATAGCTTTTAAGAAAAATAAAATAGAAATTAGGCAAATTTAAACTTGTTTTTTTATAAGAAATAATAATTTTTTTGATTTTTAATTTTTTCTTTTGTCAGTTAATTTTTTTTTTTCTTTCAATTAAAGAAACGGACGCTAAACGGACATCTAGCACTATTCTTTTTTATTTCCAAGTAACGTGAGATTTTTTTTTTGTTTTTTACCTTTTTCTTATAAATCCATGTGTCCCAAGTCTTTGTCTACAGTATACAGCTATTACGTAAACTATCCTTGAGCAATATCTTCCTACTATATTACTAAATTGCCCTCTTCTTGTGCTAAATTCTAAATAAGTTATTTTGGTCTTTTCCTTAACTGTCACTTTTTTCTTTTTTCTTTTTTTAAGGCAATCATAAATAATTTTTTTATTCTTTAATTAATCCATCTTTACTCAAAAATTAAAACCTATGTCATACTTTTAAAATCCTCCTTCAAATATTGAAAACCTATTTAAAATCATCGATCAATTATTCCAATAGATCTTCATTATAAAAAAAAAAAATCCTTAATCTTTGTAATTGAAGCTAGAATTATTTTAATTACTCAATGTAATGCGATCATAACCTTAAAAACATGTTTGCTCTTCAAACAGGTCACCAGTCCCACTCATTCATCCATTAATTATTAGTCTGACTTTTCCCCAAAGCTCTAAAATTTAATTTAGAGAATAATTTCTTAAAATTTCATAAATCCTTCTTATCCTTTGTTAGGGAATTTGGGCCAAAAGGCCCAAAATCCCAATCACGCAGTAAGACCCAGATCAAGAAGCCCATGCCCGACAGCAAGCCCCAAACAAAAGCAAAGAAACGGTTTCATTACTAACAGCCACACAGGCCACAACTCCTAAAAATGAGGACCGATCAACCATGAACCCGAGAATCACGGACTGTCATCACCACGTATGATCATGCAAAATAGACACGATCAGTACCACGAAGTCCAAGAGCACGACCCCGGAGTGCCCGAGAACCACGGTATTGAAGAGAGTATAAATAAAGCTAGAAGGATCAAGGTAAGAGGTTGAAATCTTTTTACTATCAAGCATAAGCTATCAAATTATAGTCCATTATCAGACCATCATATAAGCTCACTAACTTAAGCATCGGAGCTATCCCCCGCCGGCACCTCCCGGCAAGCTCTTTGCTTACGTGTTCCTTTTTTACAGGTGTTCGTCATAAACTGTAGCAACAGTTTGGCGCCGTCTGTGGGAACGACACAGTGTTGTTTCTACTATACAAATCTAAATATGGTGAACACCCGTCGATCAGCAGCCGCTCATGACTCACCTCCTGAACAGGAGACAGCCGCCATGCAGCTGGACCATCTAGGCCTCCTCCTAATCTTGGAGTGCCCCCAAATGATCCAGGAGAGAGAATTGCATTCCTGGAAGAAAATCTTCAACAAATGGCAAGACATATGGAAAACCTGGCTCTAAGCAAAATGAAGAATTGCGCCAGCAAATCCCAGCCAGGCGAGTCATACCCGAAGGAGCGAGCCGTCATGAGGATGGCGGAGAAAGGGGAGAAAATGGCGAAGAGTCCTGAATAATGGCCATATACCTTATCCTCCTCCTCATGACCCCGTGCAACCTCAAAGTCCCGAACCAGCCTCCTTATCTCGGACGCTCATCCCAAAATCCATGATTTCTCTCATCATGGCCAAGAAAATCATATCCATGCGCAGCTTGAAGACTTGAAAAGAAAGTACGAAAGAATGTCTCAAGCCATCGATCAAAAGGGGAATGACCAAGGATCGGTAGTCGAAGATCTGCTGCGAAGTACAAATCTCCCATTCACCGACCGATCACAGCATTTCCTTTGCCCGACAAGTTCAAAATCCCGAGGATTGATAAATCACGGGAGAAGAGGATCCTGTGCCGAGCATATTGAAGCGTTCTGAGAGCATTCCATTCTCCACGCCACCCCAGATTGAGATCTCTTGCAGAGCGTTCCCTCTCACTTTAAATAAAAGCAGCGCCGGGAATGGTTTGGCAAGCTTCCACCAAAGTCTCATCGATAGCTTTGACGCGCTAGGAAGGCAATTCCTCACACAATTCCTAGCCGAAGAAAAAGACGAAAGTCCGCGGCCCACTTGTTGACGGTGAAGCAGAAGAGTGGAGAATCGCTTAGAGAATATCTAATGCGATTCAACAAAGAAAAAGATGAGCGTGGAAGACCCGAAGGAGGATGTGGTCCTGTTCGCACTGTTGAAACGGGATAGGGCCTGATGGAGGGGCTAATGGCCGAAATTAGCCCGGAAAACACCAACGAGGTTGCAAACTTCATGGATAAAGGGGAAGAATTCATGAACGGGGAAGAGACGATCAAAGCCTTAATGGAGTCCAGGTCGGAGCCGCCGATTCCAGCAAAGAGAAAGAAGGAACCCCGAGGAGAACGAGCACCAGCTCGGATAATAAGCAGGCCGAACCCTGTGAGGATCAAGCCCGACCCATCGGAGCAGGCTCCCAAAGGCCCAAAAGAAGGATTGGAGGCGATCCCCGAGAGAACATGGAACCCGATCCCAATTACCGAGAGAGAGTTCAAGTGGACTCCCTTGAACACAAGCGTATCCGAGATACTCATGCAGATCCAAGATGACCCTAACCTCCGTTGGCCACAAAAAATGCGGGCGGATCCCGACAGAAGAAACAAAGGGAAGTATTGTGATTTCTATGCCGCCACGGTCACGAAACAGAAGAATGTAATCTTCTCTCT
>FXXK01000235.1:37062-49675 GCA_900184695.1 Betula pendula | reverse complement strand
CGGAATTTTACAACTGATTATCGATGCAAGCATATGTTAATTCATACTTTGAATATTCATTGTTGGAATTATTATCCTATCTCTCCTTAGTCGCAGTTAATTAGAAAACAAGTAATCTAATTAACTTTAACTACTAAACAACCCAAGACAAGCGCTAAAGGTTTAATCTAGTAGCAGCCTTAAGAATTAGAGAGATTGATGAAGTTAAACAACACAAGAGCCAGCAGTTGCATTTAATTTCATCGAGCGTTCTTCCTAAGATCTAATAGTTTCTGACGCAGTAAATCATTAAATCTTAATTGCTTCACAAATTAGAGGGATCAAACAATTACCGATTTGATATCTAATCTAGCAGTAGATTGCAATGAAAAATAAACTAGTAGGCCTCCTAGCAATTAAACGAGACAATCATGAAAATAGATACAGAAGAATATCTGATACTCAAAGCATAAATTGAACATTAAAACAATTTAGATATCACAGTTTTATTGATTCACAGGCTTCCGTTCCTTCGACCAATCATGAAAGTTTAGCCGCACAGAGCTATGTTGAAAACTCAAATGATAAGTTAGAGAAGAGGGGAGAGAGAGAGTTCTTGTAGTCTGATGATTCCCCTCTCCTCTATACACGTTCATGCCCCTTATTAGAAGCCTACAAAATCTTCTAAAGATATTCTAAATATTATCCTAAAATAACAATATTCAAATCTGACTAATTAAGGAAAATATTAAAAATAAAATAGAGTCCTAATATAACTAGGAAAGTGGTGTTTTCAACTGGAATTTTCGTGCATCACATCTGCTGGTTTCCACAGATTAGAATCACATGCTAAGGAACATTCCAAAACGTCAACAGTGCAGGTGCCCCAACTTCAAGCCCAATTCCGACCTTGATACAGCTAGTATCTCTCAAAACTCAAAACATAAAATTTGTAGATCTTTTTCTTGGTGTTCCATAGAATCTTTAATCATCTCAATCGGAGCTTGGATCAGAGAGTTATGCTCAGATTACGAAGCGATGTCGAAATTGTCCAAAATCGCCCAATTAGCTTTGTTTTGCATTTAATGCCTCCAATTGCATCCTAAATCAAAATAAAAGAATAATGAGTACATTTAGGCACCAAATAAGTAAAAAAGACTAAACATTAAGGGAGAAAAATATGACATTTTGCATTCTTATCAAATTCCCCCACACTTAACTTTTGCTCGTCCTCGGCCAAAACTCAAATTCACTTTCCCAAGAACACCAAGGTTGCAGTGCCATCAACAAAGAACAACCAAGCTCTTCAAAACTCATAACATATCATGAACAAACATTCTTAAACACTTTACAATTACTTAGTGAGCATTTCTACTCGAAGATGGGGTAAACTAAATACGTAGACCCTCACGAAAATAAACACTCGATTCTCATGTGTTTGAAGGATATGTGTTTCACTCAAATTCATTCCAATGGAAATGATCTACCATAGGCTTGCATATCTTCGCATTCTCCACCATTGGGATTACATGCATAACACGAATCATAAGGACTTTCAAGGGTTGTAATGGGGTTTAGGATCAAGGTGGGAAATATTTGAGAGTGTAGCTCAAAAGCCATCAAAACTAGTGGAGCAAAAATAAATCAACTCAAGCTTGAATATATAAGACATGTAAAACCAATCACTCCATTCAGCAGCTTCTTCAATTTGGCTTTAAAGCATTTAAACCATGTAAAAACTCCTACATTGAAAAAGTGATCGTTCAAAAGGGACACTTTTCATTTAAAGCAGGGAACAATCCTTTGCAACAGCTTCCACCTTGTATATATCACGTATAAACAGACCCATTTATTGAAATTTTAGGAACTCACGAATTGAGAATGAGAACATGTTCCATTTCACCAGTCATAGCCATACCACAAATCCAGACACCCCCACACTTATTTCTTGCACACCCACACATATCATAATGATGAACAATGCTCCACTAGCTTTGCGGCTTGAGTAAATACATTGTTTTTCGGGTTTAAAACTTATAACGTGGGTTCACAATAAACGAAAATAAATAAATAAATAAAGCTCCAAGGGGTTCAACAAAGGGAAGAATTAAGTACAAGGTAGGCTATTTGGCTTATGTCGCTTTTAACAAAAAGGGTTGTAATCATGTTCATGCATGCATGTGTCAATATGACCTCGAAGAAAATCAAGGCAAGTTCTAGATAAACAAATCCATGGAAGAATATCTCACATGAAAGAAAATAGTAAGACTGATATGGATGTGTCAGTCTAAAGGTTCAAAATCTCACTAGCTTTTGTCTACCAAATTTAATCACAACCATTCTCAAGGAAAACAACTAGACTAATTAATTCTAAGTTCGAAGATTACTTATTCAATCATATTATGAATTTTTCAAGCTTAATTTAATCTTGCTCATGACATATACACCCAAAAATCATTGAAAACCACAAAAACAAAAAGCAAAACTCTTTTTGATACGCGAGTGCACACGACTTTAAAATTTTATAAAACCACTCGTGTTAGATCAAATCCTTGTAGGATAGCTCTAAAGGAGGGTATCGATCCGCAGGGATTGTGTTGGTTGTTTTGCTATGAAATTTTCAAGATTGTTTCCAACTCAACTCATAAAAACAAAGGGTTTTGAAATTCTTAACAACTAATCAATTTAAACTAACAACAATTAACTAAAGATAAAGGGAGTAGGGAGAGTATAAGGATTTGACGTCATCCAATCCTCATACTACAAGTGAACTACATCTAGCATGGATCTTTTGTCACAAGTATAAAGTGAGAGTGCAAAGGTTGTCAACCCTTACAACTACTCTTCATGAAAATACTTTTAAAAGGAAATAATAAAGCATCTTAGTTACACTCAAACCACCCACCTACTCATCTAAATGTGAGATAATTAAAGCTCCCTAGCATGCAATATAAACCCTTCTCAAAGCTTACACAATTCTATGGGAAAAGCATGGGGCATCATAGGTTTCCACTAGACTTTCCACTTAACTAAATTAAACTACATGTGGATTGAATCATAGTCCCTAGCATAACCCAGCAAACCCTCATAAATCATGTCAAAAAGTATCATTGTATAGCCTAAGTTCCCTTAATCAAAGATCATGGTAAGCATAAAAGTCAATCAAGCAACAATACTTTCTCATAGACAAGAAAAGATACTTTTTCTCAAATTGATATCACATGAAGATCAATATCCTTGGCTACACAATCATTATACAAAAATGAGTAAGATCCTAGCTAAACATGATCAACTCATAGCACTTGGAATGGAATCCATCAAAACCTTATAAAAGGTTTAGTTCCTCATGTAGAAAATGGAAATCTCCATTGAATTGGAGAGAACCACTTCCTAAGGAGATTAAGTGCTAGGAGATGAGTTCTACCTACTGTCCAGCAACTAAACAAAGCAAAAGGAAACTAAACTACTCTGGAAAATAAAACTAAAAACGAGCTACTGTCAATTCTCGGACTGAAAATACACATATATAGAAAAAGGAGCTTTGATCTTTCTTAAGGAAAGATCAAGCCAAAAAATCTAAGGATCCAGCTGTTGGGAGTCCTCTGAGAGGTGATTTCGGCGCCCACAATAGCCTGCCCAGCCGCAATATTTGATCCAAAATATCCTTACGCGTTATCTGCTGTCAAATATCTGTTCACGTTCTGGAAGCTCCGATGGGGATTGATCCCATGGTGCTACGATCGATCCCAGGTGCTACGATCTATCCCTGGTATTCTGGGATCGATCCCAGGCTTTTCTTCTGCTCCTCAGCTTTCCTTTGATGTCTCTTTAGGCTCAATGTTTAAGATTTGCATGTATTTCCATTTTAAGACCTAAAAATAAGACAAACACTAAACACAACAAAAATATTAAATAATAATACAAACTAAGGTTTAACATATGCGAGTTAGGGAGTATGAATGTATAACATTCAACACTTATCACTTTTTTTAAAAAAAAAAACAAATTAAATTAAAAAACAACCTAAATCCCCTCCCCCAGACTTAAAACTTACATTGTCCCCAATGTAAGGTGAAATGCAAAGAAAAGGCAAAAATAACCAAAATATAAATGCGAGAATAAGAAAACAAACTCCCCTTGGGTTGCCTCCCAAACAGCGCCTTTGTTTATTGTAATTGGCTCGACTCAAGGCTTTCTTCATCAATCAATATAAATCGGATCCTCAAGGTCCAATTTTTCCACATTCTCTACTTGGACACCTTCATAGAAGATCTTAAGTCTATGGCCATTCACCTTGAACACTTTGGAAGTTGTTAAACTTTGAATTTCAACTGCACCATGAGGAAAAACATTAGTAACAACAAAAGGTCCAATCCAACGAAAACGTAATTTACTCGGAAACAAACGAAGCCGTGAATGGTAAAAGGACTTTTTGACCAACTTGATAAGTGTTGAATGTTACACATTTAAGCCCCTTAATTCACATATGTTAATCTCTTAGTTTTATTATAATATGATATTTTGTGTTGTTTTTGTGTTTTTTCTCTTATTTTGTAGGTTTTGGAAGAAAAACACTCAATTCCATTAAGTTCCGGGCTCAGAAGACATGTTGGAGAAAAGCTGAAGAATTTGGCTAGAGTCATATCCATATTTAGCTCGAGCCATCTTTTGGCTCCAGCCATATCCACATTTAGCTCGAGCCATCTTGCGCACTGAACAGTAAAGTCGGCAAAACCCGATTTAGAAATATCCTAAACCTACTCTAACTCGATTTTAGACTTCCTAGGGTGCACGAAATTGACTAGGGTTGTTCCTAAACTCTATAAATACGCCCCTAAGTCCTCCAAAATAAGGACACAAGCTTGAGGAGAATAATCAAAGGCTTCAAAGAAGGGTTTTTCTTAGTTCTTTCTTTCTTTTTAGTTTTTCTTTGTTATTTTCTTATGAGGATGGTTTTCATCCGAATTAAGTGTAGCTAATACTTTAGTTAGGGCTCGATTGAAGCCCTAATCAAGTCTCTTTAAGGTTTCAATTTGTCTTGCTATAATTCATGTTTTGATGCTTAACTTGATTATTTCCGATTTTCTTGAATTCCTCACATATATGTGTTTGATCATCATATGCTTGTGGTATGGTTATGTTATTTAGGTCAATTTGGATAGCCGAGTCTTGGGCCTAATAGAGGAACAGAAGAACCCTATAACAGGTTCTTAGATTAAGCAACATGGAAAACAGAAGTAAATGCCATGCTCTAGGCTCCATGTGTTTGTCGATCTCCATAGTTTTATGCTTTCTTGAAGAATAACTTAGTAGATGTCATGCTAAATCCTTTGAGAAAGAAAAGAGTTAGAGTAGATGCCATGCCTAACTCGTTGCTTAGGGAGATCAATAGCCTCTTAGGTTGGCAAACATTGAGTATCATGATATAGTTATGCCATTGTGCATCTTGTTTACATTATTTGAATATGATTAGCGGTGGATATCAAAGCCCTACCCTTTATTCTTATTATTTTTAATTCAATATTTTTATCTCATGTCATTCAAGATATTTTCTTAGGAATTGCTTTTTAAACATATTTTACTAATCCTCGTGGGAATGATCTCGTATTTACCGTTTATACTATCGTTTTGATCTTGTGCACTTGCAAGTAAAACGTACATTTATTCACCTATTTATTTAGGTGGATATTTGTACAAAAAAGTTTTTGGTGCTGTTGCCGGGGATCGTGTTAAAATAGTGTTTTTTAAAAGTTTTCCTTTTAGTTTACTTATTTTTGTTTATTTTCATCTAAAAAAAAAAAATTGATTTTTGTTTTAGTTTCAGTTCTGATCTGCTTTTAGAGGATGGCCGTAAGAAGGCCAATGAAAAGTCTTTCATTCACACAAACCTCAATCAACCATCATGCATCGTACCAGCCAAATGCACAAGGCAGCTTCAATTTATCTCCTCATGTTGCTCAACATGCTATCACATTTTTAGAGCACACCCTCCAAGCATCCATACTTGACACATAAGAGATTTCTTTGATCTTTGCAAGACGCAAAACATTCATGGCTTAACTCCAAAACATATTAGGTTAATCCTCTTCCCTTTTTCATTAAAAGATAATGCTAAGTTGTGGTTGAACTCTTTGGCTGCAGGTTCTATTAACAATTGGGAGGAGTTGGCCACAAAATTTTTAAAGAAATTCTTCCCAGCCCAAAGGACTAGGCAATTGAGGAGGGAGATTTAAACCTTCCACAAAAAGATGGAGACTTTTTCTTCGAGGCATGGGAGCACTTTAACGGGCTACTTTTCAAATGCTCCCATCACAATTTATCTCAAGAAGATCAGGTACAAGCATTCTTTGAGGGTTTAGATAATCCTAATAAAAGTCTTGTAGAGTCAGCATGTGGAGGCGTGCTAATGGAAAAAAGTAGTGAAGAAGCCATAGAACTCTTTGAGATGTTGAGCGAGAACTCCCAACAATTCTCATCCCGAAGGAGGCAAGGACTCAAAGGAAAGGGCGTGTATGAAGTCAATATTAACAATGGAGTTCAGAATCAGATGGCGACCATGGAGAGGAAATTGGACATGCTAGTGAAAGCCATGACTTCTCAAAACATCTCTCCCATTCAGTAGATTGCACAAGTTGAGGTATGAGCTATATGTTCCCATTCTGACCATACCATTGAGACTTGTCCGATGTCTTTATTCACAAATCAGGAGCAAGCAAATTATGTGGGCCAGAATACTTATCCTTTGAAGAACAATCCATACTCCAACACCTATAATGCTGGGTGGCGAAACCACCCTAATTTTTCATGGAGTAATAATCAGAATGTACAGAATCTACAAAGGCAACAATGAAATTTCTAGCAGGGGAATAATTATCAGGGTCCACCACAAGTGATGCAACCCAATCCGGAGTAGAAAAAGAATGATCTTGAAGGAGCCATACTCTAGTTCATAAACGCACAGCAATAGACTAATGCTCAGACTAATCTGTCTATTCAAAAATTGGAGGCAACAACTAGTCAAGCCATTCAGAGATTGGAAACACAAGTGGGGCAGATGACCAAGGAGTTGAGCGAGAGAAAGAGGGGCGGATTCCCATCCCAAAAAATACCCAATCCAAGAGGACATGAGCAGGTCAATGCTGTGACATCTCTTAGGAATGGTAAGGTCATTGTTAACAAGGTGAGAACAGAAAAGGAAGTAGAAGCACCTCCAACAAAAGCCACAACCTCCAAAAGGGTAATTGAAATGGAGTATGTGACATTGCCGCCTTTCCCTCAAAGGTTGGTGAAGCCCAAGAAAGAAAAACAATTGCGGAATTTTTTGAAACTTTAATGAAAGTTGAAATCAATATTCCTTTACTTGATGCAATTAAACAGATTTCATCTTATGCCAAGTTCTTAAAGGATTGTTGCACTAACAAGAGAAAGTTTCAAAAGCATGAGCAAGTTGCATTAACCGAGGAGGTAAGTGCGGTCTGTTAAGAAAGTTACCACCTAAGCTGAAAGATCTAGGTAGTTTTACTATCCCATGCAAAATTGATGACAAACTCTTTGACCATGCTTTGTTAGACTTGGGGACAAGTATCAATTTGCTACCTTATGTGGTTTATCAGAAATTGAGTTTGGGGGAACTTCAGCTAACCTCAATTACATTGCAATTGGCCGATAGAAGCATCAAGCGACCGAGAGAGCCGGAGCATGAACGTGTTATCGACATCATTGATGCCACGCACTCCCTTGAAGCTTCTACACCTCATCTAAGAAGGTACGCACTTCCCTTTGAAACTCTTGTACCTACTAACACTACTCTTTATCCTTCTATTGGCAGGGCACCAGATTTGGAGTTGAAGCATGGTGGATATGAAAATAATGAGCTGTGCAAGGAAAGAACCAAGAAATATCCTGATAAGCAGCTTGTCAAGAAGGAGTTTTATGTGGGACAGATGTAACGCCCCGCCTTTATGTAATGAAAGGCAAAAGTGGAAATCTCCAATTACCACTAAGCACTACTAACAAAACCTCAACATCATCAGAGATCATAAATCTGGCAGCGGAATATATATTTTTTTCTACACATAGTCCATANGATTAGCTTGCCCTCCAAGAATTGTCTCGAACTAATGCTGGGGATTTCGAGGGCTTGCCCTCCATTCATACATTTACATCTTTTCAGCATCGAGGGCTTGCCCTCCGAGAATTGTCTCGAACTGATGCTGAGGACTTGTCCCACTCTTTTAATCTATTCATACAATTACATCTTTTCAGCATCGAGGGCTTTGTAACGCCCCGCCTTTAATTAATGAAAGGCGAAAGTGGAAATCTCCAATTACCACTAAGCACTACTAACAAAACCTCAACATCATCAGAGATCATAAATCTGGCAGCGGAATATATATTTTTTTCTACACATAGTCCATATAAAACACATAAGAGCTGGACATACATTTCTAAATTAAACATATCCTTGCATTATATCTTAGATGACAAAATATCAAAAGTGCCACAGATGGCACACCATCAACAACTATACATCAAGAGTCCTTCATGCACACTAGCTATAGACACATCTCCAAAAAGCTGCTATTCACAAAGTATTTCACAACATGACTGAGGTAACAGGTTGCCTCATCCATAATATCCAAGACAAGCATAAGGGTCCTCTTCACTATCTTCTTCATCTGCATTGACATCTGAGTAATTGTGGTCCCACAATTACAGAGGTGGATTGGTGAGTCCACGAACTCAGCAAGTATAGAAATTACAGAAATTTATAAAATGAGCCATCTTTTTCTAAAAATCATCTACATCATGATTATAAGGTGATGATAGTTTTCGGAAACAGCTAGCTTTGCGAGTCTTTCCAAAATAATCGATGTTCCATTAAGAAATCGCCTAGCTCGATAAAATAAGCACGATGTAAGAATTCGCTGTTGATAAACGACAACGCGTATTCGTGCGTAAATCTGCATTATGCGATCTATCTTGTAGCGAGAAATCGAGTACTATGTATAGGGTGTGTCGGGTGTCTATTAGATAAAGCTTAGTATACGCGTCGGTACGTGTACAGGAGAAAGAAAGAATGATAGCAGCAGATTAGGCTTGTGCATCTCATAGCAAGCCATTAATAGCTATATGTATTGAGTAGTATAAAGGAGTATGTTAAGAAAGAATACATAATGTTCAAAGATCGCTTATCACCAGCTACCTCAGACAATCAGTTCACGAATATAATAATAGCTTGGGAGGCGCATAGAATCGTCCATTCATCTAGAGATTCCTCTTGAGGGATGTAAGGATACTTTACTCTCCCGGGGCTTATTCTAAGAGGGTATTCTGTGAACCCTTTAAGATAATAATCCTCTCTTTTTTAGGTAGAATTCGACGCGCAGTAGAGCATTAGGTCTACATCACGACCAGTTGAGACGCACAGATGGTTCCGTCGAGATAAGGGTAAGATGTTAAGTTCAATTTCGAGTCCTTTTCTTGTGTGTGCCATACGACATGTGTACATCGGGCCTCCTGTCAGGATGCTACACTTTTGGCTGACTCATTCGGACCACATATCTCCCATTCAGCATAATTTCCAGTTTTTTATCTATGTAACTGGGAACTTGCTTCCAAAGTTGAAATATACGATTAGTTCCAAGTGATCACATGCGCCTTCCACCTTTTTCTGCATCTTATTCATGTCATTTTCGAACCTTTTATCATATAGTTGCGCCAACACGTAATTTGGCTAGAAATAACATAACCGAGGTTTCAAAAAAGTCGCATAAGCTGTGTTGTGTTCATAGATCGAATTCCATATTCTTTTAAATTCACGGACACTTTATTCAATCATCATGTACACTTCCTTTTTTGACTAAATATCTCAAAACATATATTAGGTATGTTATTTAGTAAAGAGGTAAGAGATCTCTATAGTAGTCGTCTATGAAGCTTATCATTTGAAGCGACATGTAGTAGGATTTTTATGCATAAAGACTCGTACTCTTATTTGCGTGCAGTACAATGTCATTAATGTACTTACCCCTTGGTTCTTCACGTTAGTCCACTTACCAATTTCTCTTGTCGTTTCTAAAATTCACTGCAATTTAATCACATGCCACACGCGCGCCGACAATGTATTAGCCTAAGATTATCTTTAAAACCAATATCAGCACGTAACTTGATTTATTGTTCCTTGAAACTAGTGTTCTACAAAGTTTAGTGGGCCATGACATATACTTATAAACATTATAAGTTCAGACTCCGGGCATATAGTCACGCCACATTGAGGGTCAATTAAAAGGCTGTAAAAGTATTAAGCGTGATCAGCTCCACATGGGCAATATCACTGGACATAGTACACCACCTAATTAATATTCTAGCACTTAAAATTGACATAAGGGCCTAGGGAGTGAACAGGGATTATAGCCTAGTTGCATCCAAAATATAAGCACCAAAGCTTGAGAACTATGAGCTCCTTTTTACACTTCCTTGCCCTAACAATCACTTTAGATAAGACTTTGAAAACGCCTATATGCTCCCTGGAAGTTCTAACCCAACTAACTACTTTTTTTTTGCTGAAAGCAAAGACACCTGCCTAGTTGTCCGGATCGCTGGCAGAACATGGATATGATTCATGAGTTCGAGGCCAAAGCAAGTGTGCGATTATTTTTTTTGTAGAATCGCAGATTACTGGTAAACTAGTCAGGTCCTCTCGCACTAATTTCTTTTAATCAGCATGATACTGGGTTCATGCACAACACATGTACTTTTGCGTGCTGCTCTACAATAATAACAGACACGTTAAGATCTTCCTGTGCGCGATAACCCCTAACAGCCATCGCCGGGTGCAACACGTTATAAAGATACAGCACGACAATTCCTCCTTCCCTACATTACACAGCTTCCCAATCTGTGTCTCAAACAGAGTCTGCCGCCGCATTGTACTCGCCTCTGAAGGGTCTGGAATGCAGCTGCTTGACCTTGCACACGCTGTATGCTCCCCTCCTATGAACTATTGGAGCAGCACTGATTCCAGCAACCCTCTAAATACTGATTCTTTGGACACCAGCACATGCAACGCAAACACATGCATGTCCGACGAATAAGCACGACCCAGTGGCTGCCAGATAAAAAGAACTCGCTGTACAGTTGCAGCCAGCCACACCTCCAACGTTCACGGAGCACACCATGCACTGCCACTGTCTCAAGTTTTTGGACAGCACACACTACACTGCAGTCCACGTTAGCACATGCCTTCTAATTTTCAACAATGGAAGTGGGAACGTCCAGTGCAAGTACCCTCTTCTTAATCCTCGTTTTCTCTTTTTGATTTTCCCGATGCTGTTCTTGGACAGCCACCTGCCATTCAACAAATATATTACAGTTTATAGTTAACTTTGACTTGCTCTGCATCTCACCGTGAAATGTAAGATTATATATAAACTAAATCTTAAGTAAATGGACAACTTAGTAATAATCACAGCAGCTATAGATATAGATATACTGGGAAGTAATCACTTTCAGTCGATACGCATTTATTTTGACCTAGACCACCTCGTGCTCGATTTCATTTTGACACCTCGGACCAAGAGAATTTATTTGTTCTTTAGAGGCCGTACTTAGTGCGGCGGACCCAACGGCGCTTAGAATGACTACCCAGACCCAGTGGATTTACAACTAAGATCATATGAATTAACCATCAAATATATTCTTCCAATATAGTTTGACCCATCTTTAACATCACGATTTTCATCTAAAGGTGTTCTTGAGATCGACCCACATTAAATCCTGGGGTATTACACAGATGAGCCAGTCCAGTTGCTCCGAAGGGACTATTCATTCAGTACAATGTGTTTTGATGTCCATTTAGTCTTACTGTTGCATATATTAATCTCATATAGACAATCAAACTATATTCATGGGTTACACAAGGCCCGTTATCGCATGGCCTGCTCAAGCGAACTGAACGGGTGACGGAACCGCTAGAGCTCCAAGAGCAGCTGTGTGTGACTTGCCGGAACTTCCATGATCGCTCAGGAAAGTGTCCGTCTCACGTGGGGAGTGTGGTATTGATTTGTGAAGGGGAACGCAAGGAAGTACTGTTCTACAGCCGCCGGGATTATCAGATGAACTATGCGGCGAGGGTTTGAACAAGTAACAAGTTGAGTGAAAGAATAAGAGGGATTCATGTGCCACCTGTCACTTCGGATCTCATGATTTGTTTCGAGGACGCCTAGTCCGGGTCTTTGAAAGGAGGGCTCTGTTGCGCTGCTGTGCTCTGAGCAATATTGGCTGGCGTAATCATTACCGCGCGGGACGAGGGTGGGAAAAGTTCAAGAACCATCTTAGAAGTGCGAGAAGAAGCTGTAAGAAAAGGGGCATCCGTAGACGGTGCCAAGGCCATTTTGAATTCTAACCAATAACGACCTTACGGTATTACCATGCGTTTATGAAGACCGGCGTCATTTCATAAGTGACCTCCCGAATTCGTTCGTGGGTGGTGTTCGCGTGTTGACATTACTTGGTCCACTGGGCTAATCATCTTGTGTGGCAGGGAAGAATTTGAAAGGCGGTACTGAGAAGATGGTTAAGGGGAGAGAACCTCTTCGGGGGGCATAAGATGTGTCTCCTTTCGTTGGAGTAA
>FXXK01000234.1:84052-98688 GCA_900184695.1 Betula pendula | reverse complement strand
CGAAGTTCAGGCGACGCCTATGTGCACCGTCTCCAGTACGACGCTCGTTTTGCTGGCGCGACGATGTTGTGCGCCGCTTGTCTGGCCTTCATTTGGCCCTTGGGGCGGGCGTTGGTTACTCGCCTGCACGTGCTGACTCCTTCTCCGGTTTGTCGACTTCCATCATGACGGCCTTTCACTCCGCGTGCCTTCCACACGTACATACTCCTCTTCATCAGCGCTGAGCTCATCAGAGTCAGTCTCGCTGAATGGTTGTCCCTCACATTCACCCTACCATGCGGGCTAGGGCAAAGCTGGCGGACGAGGGATGCATTCATACGTTTAAGGTCTTCTATCTCCTCGGCCATTTGTTGCATTCTGGCCTCTGGGGCTGGGAAGCACCTCCTGCTGCCGAAAGCTGGACA
The DNA here is from genome assembly GCA_900184695.1 of Betula pendula. Classification (NCBI taxonomy): domain Eukaryota; kingdom Viridiplantae; phylum Streptophyta; class Magnoliopsida; order Fagales; family Betulaceae; genus Betula; species Betula pendula. The sequence continues at coordinate 98,284 of FXXK01000234.1, read as the reverse complement.
GCAGCAGCTTTTCTTGTCTAGATGAGGGGTTTCCGGAACGAACGCGCGGTTGCCGGCCGTTCCCCACGCTGGGTTGGGGAAGCTTGCGGAGTTTCTTCGATACCCATTGCAGTCGGATCGGTTTTGTAGTAAGAACAATATCGTTCCCACAGACGGGCCAAACTGTTGAAGCAGTTTCCGACTCCGGCTGTACGGTAACCTGAGAACAGGAGAAAACGTCAGACACAAGAGCTTGCCGGGGGTTGCCGGCGGGGGATAGCTCCGATGCCTAAGTCAGATTCTTATCTTTTTTGAGAGAAAAGACTTAGAATGATTCTATTGTCGAAACATACGTACCTTTGCCGAACCTATCCCTCTTCCTTATATAGTGGCTGCTTCCCCGAGGCTCATTAATGAAGCCTTTCTGTGGCCCCTGTGTTTTCTTTTAATCGGCTATGCCCATGCGGGTCATTAAAGATTAATCCACGTGCCGTGGACGTAATGGCCACGATAAGTAAATTCCTGTTTGCTTGTCACATCAATCATGCCTTGATGGGTTTAGTAGGCATCGGTAACTTGCGGGCACAATTACCGAGGTCGGCGATCATAAATGCTAGCCATAATGGGGCTTGTCCCTTCTTCATAACAGGTCATTAACCTTACCATGCGGGAGTCGAACCCTGGAGGTCGGCAGAGCTCCTTTTAGACCGGAACCGAACTAGGAGTTCTGCCGGATTTGCTATGCGAAACCGAACATAGGAGTTCGGCCAGATCTAAGACACAAAACCGAACCTAGGGTTCGGTTACCATGGTCGGTAGTGAGGCGGGCCTGGGCTTGACCTACACGGGCCGCGCCACAGGAGAATTGGGTGTGGGCCTAATTGTAGTTTTAGGCCCAATCCTAATCCCTAACAAAAGTGAAGGCAAAGGTTTGTTAATGAATAGAGCTACTTGGGAATATACTCAGACTTAGCTAAATTTGTTAGAAAATATATCTTATTTCCCTAAGACCCGTGAGATGCGAATAATAAGAAGAAAGCAAAAAACAATCACACACGACACCAAGATTTAAGTGGTTCGGCTTAACAAGCCTACATCCACCAGACGATCCAGAGAAAATTCACTATCAAGAGATGGAGTACAAAGAGTAACAGGGATAAAAACACTCAAAACCCAAAGCTCTAATACACCCGTATCTCACCCTCACATAAAAGAGGAAAAAAATAACAATTGGAACCCTGCAGTTCTTTTTCTTCTCCCATCGCAGTGGTATGAAAGAAGGCTCCTGAGTCCATGACATAAGAGTCAAAAGGACTGTCAACAGAGAGAATTAGTGCATCCTGTATTTCTTCTGTTGCCACGACATTTGCGGAGTCGTTACCAGTCTTCTTCCTTAGTTCTTTGCAATTTTTCTTGAAGTAGCTAGTCTTGCCACAATTCCAACATTGCAGCTGTCGTTCAGATCTGCCCCCGCTAGAGTTCCTGTTTTGTACTCTACCTCTTGTTTCGAGGTTTAGGGCTACACTAGAGTCAAGATTTCACCGGCGTCTTTTTTCCGAATTTCCTCGCTTATAATCAAATCCTGTATGTCTTCATAACTGAGCTTGCTTTTCCCTGCAAAATTGTTCACAGCTATCCGCACAGCTTCCTAGCTATTTGGCAACGACGCCGACACAATCAAAGCACAAATCTTATCATCAAAATCAATATCTACTGAGGATAATTGATTTGTGATGATGTTGAACTCATTGAGATAATGTGCTACCGAGGCTCCCTCAGCCATCTTTAGATTGAATAACTTCTTCATCAGGTGCACCTTGTTATTTGCCAACGGTTTTTCATACATACTTGATAAAGCCGCCATCAGACCTGCAGTGATCTTCTCCTTCACAACGTTGTGGGCTATCGATCTTGACAATGATAACTTGATAACTGCCAAGGCCTTTCGATCAAGTAGGGCCCAATCGCTATCGTACATATCGTCTGGTTGCTCTCCCAGAAGAGGCAGATGTAGATCCTTCTCATAAAGTACATCTTCGATCTGCATATTCTAATATGCAAAATCTGTGCCATCAACTTTTCCTATTCTTTTTGCTTTTCCTTCTTCTTCTGCCATCGCCCCCACTCGAACCAAAAGCTCTGATACTAGTTGTTAGGAAATATTTCTTATTTCCTCAAGACCCGTGAGATGCGAATAATAAGAAGAAAACAAAAAACAATCACATATAACACGAAGATTTAAGTGGTTCGATTTAACAAACCTACATCTACCGTTGGAGACGACCCGGAGAAAATTCACTATCAAGAGATGGAGTACAAAGAGTAACAGGGAGAAAAATACTCAAAGCCTAAAGCCCCAATACACTCGTATCTCACCCTCACACAAAAGAGGAAAAAAAAAATAATTGAAATTCTGCAGTTTTTTTTCTTATCCTTACGCACTACACCATGCGTTCTCTAATTCTCATTTTTCTCTCTCCTTTTCCTTTCCCTCTCCTTTTTGTTGCACTGCTGTGGCTCCTTGTATTGCAGTAAGTCATTAAAGGGCTGCATCTATTACTCATTTTATAAGAGCAATAGTCGGTCAAATAAAGCAATCCTTATTTGGCTTGGAAATGAGAGAAATACCAAGGCTTCAAGGACTCCTAAACCACCTGGGAGAAGGAAATAAACATGGGCCCACCTTTCTCGACTTTATAATTCAAGTCATACGCCAACAAGATTAGCCTTAGCTTGAGCTCGACTCGATTATTAATTAAACGGCTTGTTCATTAAGATAAAAATAGGCTAAATTATTAAACAATGCATACTCATTTACACTCAGTTCAACTCAGTTAATAGGGCTGAAAAAGCGGGTGGTTATAACCGCCCCGCAAACCGCTAACTGCCTAAAACCTTAACCGCTAACCGCCTTTAAGGCGGTTGGAAAAAAACCGCTAACCGCCTTAGACAGGGCGGTTAGCGGTTTTAGTATATGCGGTTAGCGATTATAACCGCTAACCGCTTTTATATATATATATATATATATTCAAAAAATATATACACACACAAAACGACGTCGTTTGACTTAGGGCTGAGAACACTTTAACTTAGCTCTAAGTCAATAAATCTCCCTCATTTCTCTTCTCTCACTCACTCAGCGTTGCACATCCCACCCAAATTCTTACAATCAGTGATTTTGAAGTCTCTTGTCCCTCTTTCGTCGTCCATGAACTCACACATCCTCTCATCCTCTCGTTCCTCTCGTCGTCCATGAACTCCATGAGCGCCTGAATTTTGCCGTTGTGGTCGTTGGTCGATCATGTTGACGATGTCATGGCACTTCACCATGTTGCGGTTATCAACGTCGCGGAGGATCTCGATCTCATTAACGAACCTTACAAACCCTCATCTTTCAATGATCTTGTTATTTTGTTTGATATCATTTACAAATCTACTCTTGGGTTTGATGGATTTTAGTTGCTTATGGATTTTTTTGATGGGTTTGTGTAGATTAGTCTCTCGGATTCATTGCAGATATTTTTTGGGTATTTTTTTCTTTTGTTTTTCTGAGCACAAATAATAAATAATAAAAGACGGTTATACGGGGGCGGTTATAGGTTTAAATAACCGCTAACCGGCGTTTTATTTATAACCGCTAACCGCCTAAGGCGGTGTGATGGCGGTTAGCGATTTAGAATAACCGCTAAAAAGGAGGTTGCGGTTGCGGTTATAGCCAATAACCGCTAACCGCAACCGCCTTTACAGCCCTATCGGTTAACATTCATAAACAAATTCGTATAAGGCTTGACTTGTATGTGTACTTATAACTATATTCAATAATTTATATTATATGTTATAATTTAAGAGTATATTTAAAAATGTATGTTATGTGTTATATGTTAAATGTTATATATTATATTTATATGCTATAATGCTATACGTTATAATTTATAAGTATATTAAATAATTTATGATATATGTTATACAATATTATGATTAATGTCATAAGTATACTAATATTAATATAAGTACGTAAATAATTAAATATAATATATTATACATGTATATATGTATAAGTATATAATATATAATTATATGTATAACAATATATATAATATCTCTCTTGACAGTGAAAATAAAATAAAATAAAAACACCAAAAATTGTTTTCAGAAATATGTATAAGTTGTTTTCAGATTTTTTTTTTTTGGTTGGTGTTTACATTTTCATTTGTTTTTATTTTTAAAATGGTTTGTCAAACACTACAAAAATGTATTTTAAAATAAATAGCAACCAAACAGCCCACAAGTGTGAAGGTGAATTTTGAGAAGTATTGGAATACAACTGGTGTGCTCTGATAAATGGTTTTGACAGAGTTCTTTGGGTTGGGGCTCTGACAGCGCCCTAAGGCATTTTGATTCTTTGAAGACCGAAACGTGAAGGACAGCGTTTCATATATAAATAATTACATATATATAATTATTAGGAAATGCCTTGGGGCTGGGGTCGCTCAGCCTCAAGGAAATTATAAAAAAGTTATATATAGTTTAATATATAAAATATATGGAGCCCTTCGTTTTAGAAAACAAATCCTACTAGCCTTCTTTTTTCACCGCACGCCGAGCATAATTAGTAGCCCCAAGGAAATTTTAAAATTGGGGTGGAACCCTCCGTTTTTAGAAAACAAATCTTGCTAGCCTTTTTTATTTTTTTCTCACTGCACGCCGAGCATAGGTAGCATTTCCTCCATGCTCCACTTTAGGATTTGTTTCTTTATTTTCACATGCCCATTGGGTTGGGTTGGGAGTGCTGACAGTCCCAGCCCCAAGGAAATTTTAAAAACCGAAATATATATACATAATTATATGTTCAATTTGCCTTGGGTTGTGGTGGAGCCGTTCCCTTTTACAAAACAAATCCTACTAGCCTTCTTTTTCTTTTTTTTAACTGCACGCTGAGCATATTCTTCAGAGTAGATAAGTTTATAATTAAAATATTATCTTATCTATCAGACGTTCCCCAGCCCCAATTGCTCTTTTCCACCCTTTATAGTTAAAATATTATCTTATCTACCAGAGGTTGAAACTAAATGGCTCTTTTCTATGAGTTATGTTAGATTATATTAGTATATATTGTTTATTGTCCCACATGGCTTATTGATATGTACAGCTCTATTGTATTCCTATATAAATAGGTCCCTCATGTACAGTTTTATGTGTGATTCAATATACAACCTTATTCTCAACAAGGTATCAGAGCACAGGTTCTGAATCACCGTTATAATATTTTTTCTTTGGCTTCTTCTCCGCTCTTTTCCGGCGCCGCCAGTACCTCCGGTGTCTCTCCCGCTCTGTCCTCTTCGGTTCTCCTTCTTCCCCTCATCGTCTCGATCTGGTACCTATACCAATCGAAACCTAGGAAGAAAATCGTTCCAAAGCTGCAGAGTACAGCCTCATCGGAGTCCTCACGCTCCCCCACGCGCCGCTCAAAGAATCTGCCGTTCGTCCACGCGCCGCTCTCGTTCATCGGATCACCTTGGAAGCCACGCCATCTCATAGATCTGCCGCCGCAGATCCCAGATCCGATAGAATATCCGCCAAAAGAGGTCGAATGCGCCGCCACGCGCTGGCCAAATGTTCTGGAAAATCGCTCCACGCGCCAATGCGCCGTCCTGCAGCACGCGCGTGTCAATCACGCGCCAGACATCTTCTCCACTGCCATCTACCACGTGTCAGTCACCCACTGCAGCCACATCAGCCCTAGGCCACGTCAGCAGTCCTGTTCCGGTACAGCATTGTGACATGTCAGCCCTAGGGCCACGTCAACCTAGTGCCACGTCAGCCCTAGCACACTGTTGACCGTTGACTTTTTGGCAGTGTTGCCCGTTGACTTTTAACTGTTGACTTTTGACAGATTTGACCAGGTGTTTCCTACTTAATTTTTCATCCTGATCTCATATTTTTGGTCTGTTTTTTGCATTGGACATCACTAGATGGTACAACACGAGATTCTTACTCATGTTCAGGCTATTTTGGATGGCACCAATTACACAATTTGGGCTCAATCAATGCGTAGTTTTCTAAAAGGGCGCAAGCTTTGGCTTTATGTGATTGGAGATATCACCAAGCCCACTAAAGGTGCTTCTGAGTCTGATGACGCTTTCCGCACTCGTCTAATTGATTGTGACAGTAATCATCATAGATTCTTACGTGGTTTCGTAACACCACCATTCTATCTATTTCCGCTCTATTTGTCAGTTTTGATGAAGCTAAGGGTGCTTGGGATATGCTTGCGTCCCGCTACTCCTCTGTTGATGGCTCTCGAGAGTATCAGATTATGCTTGAACTTGATCATCTGAAGCAGGAACCTAGACAGACTATCAGTGATTTCTTTGCTCGCATGCAATTCTTATGGGATCAGTTTGCTCTCTTAGATCCCATTTGGAAGGGTCCCACTGATGCTCAGATGTATGCTGCACGCAGGGATCAGCATCGTCTTTACCAATTTCTGCTGGCTCTACATGTTGATTTTGAATCTGTTCGTGGGCAACTTTTGCATCGCACTCCTCTTCGAACCTTGGACCAGGCTGTTTTTGAATTGGTTCGCGAGGAGACTAGGCTGCAGATTATGCATTCTCAAAATAGCCATACAGTCTTGGCTGCTCCATCCTCTGGTTCTTCATCAACCCAGACTGAGCAATCTGACAAGTCCGTTCCTGCTCGATTGCCTTCTAATCGACCTTCTCATAAGACTCGCAACAACAACTTTTGTCGTTACTGCAAACAGCCAAGGCACACTATTGATAAATGTTGGCGTAAGGGCAGATCTCCTGCACCCAATGTAGCGGTTGCCACTACTAAGAGTGATACCTCTCCAGTTGCTCCATCTCCAACTGCTTCCTCTGGCGAGTCTTCAGGATCCACTATCACTTTATCTACAGCTGACTTAGAGGCTATCGTCAGTCAGGTCCTAGCCCGTTCTGGTAATGCATCTTCCTCTGTCCTCTCAGTCTTACCAGGTACATCTTCCTCTTGGCTTTTTGATTCCGCTTGTTGCAATCATATGACACCTTCTCCCTCTTCGTTTACCACATTTGCACCTTCACCACACTCCTCATTCATTCGCACAGCTGATGGCTCAACTATGACTGTTAAAAATATTGGCACTATCAATACCCCTTCCCTTTCTGTTCCTGAAGTTTTTCATGTGCCTAAATTATCCTTTAATCTTCTCTCTGTTGGGCAACCGTGTGAACTTGGTTATAGACTTATTTTTGACTACTCTGGTGTGGATGTGCAGGATCCTCGTACGCAACAGACCCTTGGGACCGGGCGTAGAATTGGGAGAATATTCGAGATGTCATCCTTACACCTTCCCAAATCCGGAGTCTCTGCTGTTACCTCTTCATCACCACCATCTACTGCACTTTGGCATTCGCGTCTTGGTCATGCATCTGTGTCTCTGGTACATTTTTTAGCATCTAAAGGATTGTTAGGTCCAGTGTCCACTAGTTCTTTTGATTGTATTTCTTGCCAACTTGGGAAACAATCGGCTTTGCCCTTTAATAATAGTGAGTCTATGGCAGCTACTTCTTTTGATTTAATTCATTCTGATGTTTGGGAACCTTCCCCTGTTCCTAGTATGAGTGGCTCACGTTATTTTGTTATTTTTATTGACGATTTTTTCCGTTACACTTGGGTGTTCTTAATGAAATCACGTTCTGAATTATTAAATATTTATCTCAATTTTGCAAAAATGGTTGAGACCCAGTTTTCAAAGCGCATCAAAGCATTTCGTTCTGATAATGCTTTAGAATATACTCAGCATGCTTTTAAAGATATACTTCAACACTATGGCACTGTTCCTCACTTGTCTTGTCCGGGCACCTCTCAACAAAATGGGAGAGCTGAACGGAAACTTCGGCACATTCTAGACACTATTCGTGCTCTCTTGCTTTCCTCTTCTATGCTTACCCCATTTTGGGGTGAAGCCGCTCTCACGGCTGTTTACACAATCAATCGGTTGCCTACTCCTGTTATTGATAATTGTACTCCCTACGAGAGATTGTTTGGCACTTTGCCCATTTATAACCATCTTCGTGTCTTTGGATCCGCTTGTTTTGTTTTACTCCAACCACATGAGCACACCAAACTTGAGCCTCGTTCTCGATTGTGTTGCTTTCTTGGGTATGGAGTGGAACAAAAGGGCTATCGGTGTTATGATCCTGTGTCACATCGTCTTCGTATCTCTCGTCATGTAGTCTTTTGGGAACATCGGTTATTTCACGAAGTCGGCAAATTCTGCATGCCATCTTTTCCTCCTATTACCACGCTCTTGGATATTCCTTTGTCCCCTTCTCCTACAGCACCATCCTCGCTCGAGCACCACTCATTTGAGGCTCTTGATGTCACTCCACTAGCACCGTCTTCCTCCGAAGTTCTAAATCCAGCACCATCTTCACTCGAACAACACACATCTGATGCTCTCGATGTTCCTCTGCTCGCGTCTCTAGGTCCTATTCAGTCCGAGGCTCCTGCTCATCCGCCACCACATGACCTTCGTCGATCCACTCGAGTAAGATCTTTCCCATCCCATCTCCAGGACTTTCATTGCTTTCATGCCTTAGCTACCTTACATGAACCTCACTCTTTTCGTGAGGCCTCCACTAACCCTCTTTGGCAGGTTGCGATGAAAGAAAAACTTGATGCTTTACACAAGAACAATACATGGGATCTGGTTGACTTACCTCTAGGAAAGTCTGTTGTTGGGTGTAAGTGGGTCTATAAAATTAAGACTTGTTCTGATGGTACTGTTGACAGATACAAGGCTCACTTGTAGCGCGAGGTTTTACTCAAGAATACGATGTGGACTATGAGGAGACCTTTGCTCCTGTTGCTCGCCTCTCTTCTGTGCGTGCTTTGTTGGCTGTTGCAAACTCTTGCCATTGGTCACTTTTTCAAATGGATGTCAAAAATGCCTTTCTTAATGGCGATCTGGAGGAAGAAGTCTATATGCAGCCACCTCCTGGACTCTCTCATCCTCCAAACAAAGTTTGTCGTCTTCGTCGAGCTCTCTATGGACTTTTAAGCAAGCTCCTCGAGCATGGTTTGCTAAATTTAGCACCACTGTCTCTCCCCTTGGCTACTCCATCAGCTCTTATGATTCAGCCTTGTTTCTTCGCTGCACAAATCGAGGCACCATTCTACTTCTGTTGTATGGAGATGAAATGATTATTACTGGAGATGACCTCACTGGTATTCAGGAGCTCAAGCAATTTCTCAGTCAGCATTTTGAGATGAAGGATCTTGGCCCTCTCAGCTATTTCAAAAACATATCTTTGCAATCAACTTTGTGTCTTTAGCATTGCAAATAGATGAGAATTTACATGTGAATAATACAAGACCACTCATTGTAATAGTAACCTCAACTATTGTTAAAACTTCCATAGGTAACTATATTACTTACTATATTTAAAACCCATATAATGTGTATTTTACTGTGTATACGTTAATGGGTTTCTTTTTAAATTTTTTATAGGTGACTACAACTTATTGTCAACAGGTGCAACAAGAGTGTACATCAACCTTAAAATTCTTGAAGTTGCGAGAGTTATTGACAAGTACAAATACTAATACATTATATTATTTTTTTAGTAAGAAATAGAAACTAATTATTTTTTTTTGTATGAATAGGTTGAATAATGTCACAATAACAAAAGTTAAGGAATTGAAGATAAAACGACCACCAATGATACCAGACGAAGAACTTGCCTTGAATAGTAGAAAGACGGTTGCTGAAATAAAACAAATGGAATGGAAACCGCCCTTTGTATCTGGTTTCCATTCCATTTGTTTTATTTCAAGATCTATATAAAAGCAAGATATTCAATGCACGACTTCGAAGAATAAAAAGTTTCAACACATAAACAAATCTTCAACACAAGACTTTTGAGACTTTCGAGATGGTTCAATGATTTTTTTTTTTTTCTTTAATTTCAATTCAAACACCTGCCAATTTATCTTTTTTAGGTTCAAAATTATTATGGTTACAAACTTAGTAAATTGTATGTAACATTTTGTTAAATAACTTAGAGATTCCTACTATTAGTGCTTTGATAATCAAAATATAGTTGAGTTCATCCTGGAATTGCATCATGTGGTGTGAATCCATATTTTTTAGTGGGTGAACTGATTTTATCCCATAATTTTTAAACGCTGAACCTATCATTTTTAAATTCAAAAATTTAATGTAGGATTTTATGGTTTAAAATTTTCTATTCTCTTAAACTATAGACAAATAAAATTTAAAATTTAAAAACTTACTACATTAAGTACCCATAATCAGCCATAAAGACGAGAAACTTTGGACTAATCGATTGTCATCTGTGACATGTTTGTCTTTGGCAACAAACATGTTGGAGTGTAAAGTCCCGGCCCTATTGGAATATTGGATGGAAGAAATCGATCTTGAGAACAAGATGATTAAGAAAATGGAGCTATTGGTTATGAAAACATTGGAATGGAACTTTTGCTTATTTGCATTATTTCATCAATAAATTATGTGGTGAATCTAGATCGAAAGGATTGGTCTCTAGAGGTGTGAAACTTATTTTGGCCATCACAAGAGATTATCAATGGTATTAAAGATCAGCTCCTTGCTGATTTGTGAGTTTACTATGTTTTCTTATCAATTAAAAATAAGCCTCTTCCACTCAACATTTAATGCAATTAAAATCAATGAAAAGAAATCATCTTCTAAATAAAAAGATTTTATTTATTTTGCTCTGTATTATTTTTTGAATGTTCAAAATTTATGAATTTTGTTTGTATTGAAATACAATAAGTATCACATATACATTATCACAACTTTCTCTTAATTTTCTATTAATACTTTAATAATTATAACTCAAATTTTATTCTTGCTATTTTTTTCTTTATACTTCTTTTCATTATACTATTAAGGGTCTTATAATAGTATTTTATTTATTTATTTATACATTCATGCAATTTTTGTGTGATTTTCTGTCACAATAATTTAATATTTTGAAATTAAATTATAATGAAGAACATGCGCGTTGCGCTGGTTATGAGCTAGTATCTATAATAGCCAAATCATATATAAAAATGCATAGAATTGCAACACGTGGTGGTGTTATTTGGTTGACAAGTGTCCCACATTTCATTTCTCTCTTTTCTTCTTCTCTTCTTTTCTTCCACCTACCGCACACCTTCTCTTTCTTCTTTTTCTTTTTCTTTTCTCTTTCTCGTATAATAGCTAAGTTTTGCATTGGAAACTCAATCCCTAGAATATTGACACATGGCGGTCTTATTTGGCTGACAAGTGTCCCCTTTAAAATTAACTGAAGTCCATATGGGTGGAGGGAATGGAAAAGAAAAAGAAAGAAAAAGAAGAAGTGCGGTGGGTGATTATTTGTTTTAGACTAAGGTTTATTTGTTTTTGATTTGAACTCCCCATTGTCTGTCTGCTTCTTCTTGTGCAGTCTCTCTAACAACATGAGTAAGCTTTATTTGTTCTAGATTTCTTTTTAAAATTTATTTTAATTTCTTTGTGTGTTTTATTTTTCTCTGATTATGTCTTTGTAATTATGTGCATTTAGATTTCTTTGTGATTATTTTCTCTAATTATGTCTTCGCAACTTATTATTATTATTATTATTATTATTTAGTAAATGCTATGTTCGAATAAAAATCAAAACACTAATTCTTCTATGCACCTCTCTAACACCATGAGTAAGCTTTCTTTGTTCTAAATTTCTTTCTAAAATTTATGTAGATTTCTTTGTGTGTTTTTGTTTCTCTGATTATGTCTTTGTAATTATGTGTTTTTGCTGTGAATGCTACATTCGAATAAAAATCAAAACACTGACATTAGAGATGAGAAATTTACTAGGAATAAGCTTTCTTCATTCTAGATTTCTTTCTAAAATTTAGTTAGATTTCTTTGTGTGTTTTTCTTTTTCTATGATTTTGTCTTTGTAATTATGTGTTTTTACTCTGAATGTTATGCTTGAATAAAAATCAAAACACTAACATTATAGATGAGAAACTTACTAGGAAATAAAACCGAACCCAGAGCCGAGATCGGAACCACAAGAGCAGTCACAATGGGTATGTTTGGCAAAGGGTTGGGTTGGGTTGGGTTGGGGTTGGAGGGTTTTTGAGTTTTGATGTGATATAAAGTAGAAAGAATGTTGTAAATTTTTGTAAGGAAAAGTGAAAAAAAAAAATTTTTTAGTGAATTTTTTAATTGAATAAAAATAAAAAATATTTGATGTGATATAAAAAGTTAAAAAAGTTGTTAAAAAATTATTGATGGAATATAAAAAGATGAATTTTTATTGAGATTTTAAAAACCCACTACCCACAGCCCACAACCCCTTGCCAAACGTAGGCAATAGGTAGAATACCAACGACTCCGGTCTAAGCCAGAGTGAATCCAAGAAGAAAACCATTTAAAAAAATGAAGGGTTCGTTTGGCAAATCGATTTCTATTTTTGTTTCTGAAAATTGTCTTCGATAACAAAAACATAAAACAATTTTCTATTATTTTCTTGCAAAAAAACGTTTGGCAAACTGTTTCCGAAAACAAAAAATTAGTATAATTTTATTTGGACAACTGTTTTACAAACAATTTCACTTCTTACACACTGAATTTTTAGAAAATTTGCGACTACTGAATTCACTAATACTATAAAATAAACAGGAATCTGGGACCAAAAACCAATCAAAATGATAATTTATATATATACACTATGGAATAGAATCCAGCAAAATATATAAGAGAAAGAAAAATTACTATGAAAGTGAAGGCAAAGGTTTGTAAATGAACAAAGCTACTCGGGAACATACTCAGACTTAGCTAGATTTGTTAGGAAATATATCTTATTTCCCTAAGACCCGTGAGATGCGAATAATAAGAAGAAAGCAAAAAACAATCACACACGACACCAAGATTTAAGTGGTTTGGCTTAACAAGCCTACATCACCGTTGGAGACGACCCGGAGAAAATTCACTATCAAGAGATGGAGTACAAAGAGTAACAGGGATAAAAACACTCAAAGCCCAAAGCTCTAATACACTCGTATCTCACCCTCACACAAAAGAGGAAAAAAATAACAATTGGAACCCTGCAGTTCTTTTTCTTCTCCCATCGCAGTGGTATGAAAGGAGGCTCCTAAGTCCATGACATAAGAGTCAAGAGGACTATCAATAGAGAGAATTTGTGCATCTTGTATTTCTTCTGTTGCCACGACATTTGCGGAGTCGTTACCAGTCTTCTTCCTTGGTTTTTTGCAATTTTTTTTGAAGTATCCAGTCTTGCCACAATTCCAACATTGCAGCAGTCGTTCAGATCTGGACTTGCTTCTACTCTTTTTGGATTTTGATCTGCCTCCGCTGGAGTTCCTGTTTTGTACTCTACCTCTTGTCTCGAGGTTTAGGGCTACACCAGAAGTCGAGGTTTCACCGGCGTCTTTTCTCCGAACTTTCTTGCTTATAATCAATTCCTGTATGTCTTCATAACTGAGCTTGCTCTTCCCTGCAGAATTGTTCACAGCCATCCTGATAAGTCTTGAATGTTATACATTCAAGCCCCTTAACTCGCATGTGTTATACCTTAGTTTGTATTGTTATCTAATATTTTAGTGTGTTTTAGTGTTTGCCTTATTTTTAGGTCTTAATGAGAATTCAAGACATATCATGGACATTAAGCTTGAAGATAATTTTGAAAAATTAAAGTGCTGTAGAAGGAGTGACGCTCGAGCACCCATCTCTTGTGTTCGAGCGCCAGCCGCAAGGGCGTCAGCTGAAGCCTGACGCTTGCAAGCCCCGCGCGCAGGAGTCGAGCATCAGCAGCACATGACGCTCGAGCGCCCAATCCTGGTGCTCGAGCGTCATCGCATCTTCCAGAAACTGGAAGAACATTTTGACAGCTGTTGACGGTGGAAATATTTCATGATCCAAAATTGCGGCTTGCCAGCACATTGTAGGCGCCGAAATCACTCCCCAGAGGACTCCTAAACACCTGGAACTTCAGATCTTTAGCTTGATCTTTCCTTAAGAAAGATCAAGACTTTCTTTGGCGTATATATGTAATTTTCTGCCGAGAGAGAAGGAGAGAGCACAGAGAACGTTTTTGAGTTTATTTTCAGTGTAATTTTTAGTTCCTTTTGCTTTGTTTGGCTATTGTATAGAGGGTAGAACTCGACCCATAGCTCCAATACTCCTTAGGAAATGGTTTTCTTCAATTCCAA
>FXXK01000234.1:54896-84027 GCA_900184695.1 Betula pendula | reverse complement strand
TGAAGAAATCCAAATCCTTGAGGAAATGAATCCTTTTTAGGGTTTGATGTAATTCTTTCATGGAGTTATGAGTTGAGGTTGATTGTATTTAGGTAGGATTTTGTGTAAATGGTATGATAATTGCATATGCAAAGGGTCTGTTCTTAAAGATTATACCATTTGAAATGGAAACTTGTTCTTTGTCTATGAGGAATTGATTTAAGTTTTGAATGATTTCAATGCTTTTGATGTCTTTGATTGAAAAAGTATAAGCTATGAAATGGTGCTTGTGACATGGTTTTATGTGAATTTAATAGGGTATGCTAGGGACCACGACTCAATCTATACTTAGAATAACTTAGAATAGGTGGAAAGTGAAGTGGAAACCTATGATACTTTATACTTATTTCATGAGATTGTGTAGGCTATTGAGAGAATTTATATCGCATGCTAGGGAACACGAGTTATATCACATGTAGGGTGTTAGGTGAGTGACTAGTGCAAAACTATGATGCTTTATCATTTTCTTTCGATAGTATTTTCATGTTGAGATCGTTGTAAGGATTGACAACCTTTACACGCTCATATTATGCCTTTGTTAAAGATCCCAAGTTAGATACAATCTGCATTCTACCTTTATCTTTACTTTACATGTCATTTACGTTTATGTCATTTACACTTAATATCATTTATATTTACGTCATTTACATTTATGTCATTTATGTTTAAGTCATTTACGTTTATGTCATTTAAGTTTAAAATCAAAAACATCTTTTTTTTTTTTTTTTTCATGAGTTGAGCTTGAGAAAACCTCGAAAGCTTGATAAACCAACCATTACAATCCCTGCGGACGATACTATCTTTTAGAGCTATCTTACAAGGATACGATCTATCGCGAGCAGTTAATTATAAATTTTAAAATCGATACCGCTTTGCGACTATTACATCCGCACAGCTTCCTAGCTATTTAGCAACGACGCCGACACAATCAAAGCGCAAATCTTATCTTCAAAATCAATACTACTGAGGATAATTGATTTGTGATGGTGTTGAACTCATTGAGATGATGTACTACCGAGGCTCCCTCGGCCATCTTTTGATTGAATAACTTTTTCATCAGGTGCACCTTGTTGTTTGCCAACGGTTTTTCATACATACTTGATAAAGCTGCCATCAGACCTGCAGTGATCTTCTCCTTCACAACGTTGTGGGCTATCGATCTTGACAATGATAACTTGATAACTACCAAGGCCTTTCGATCAAGTAGGGCCCAATCGCTATCTTACATATCGTCTGGTTGCTCTCCCAGAAGAGGCAGATGTAGATCCTTCTCATAAAGTACATCTTCGATCTGCATATTCTAATATGCAAAATCTGTGCCATCAACTTTTCCTATTCTTTCTGCTTTTCCTTCTTCTTCTGCCATCGCCCCCACTTGAACCAAAAGCTCTGATACCAGTTGTTAGGAAATATATCTTATTTCCTCAAGACCCGTGAGATGCGAATAATAAGAAGAAAACAAAAAACAATCACATATAACACGAAGATTTAAGTGGTTCGACTTAACAAACCTACATCTACCGTTGGAGACGACCCGGAGAAAATTCACTATCAAGAGATGGAGTACAAAGAGTAACAGGGAGAAAAACACTCAAAGCCCAAAGCTCCAATACACTCGTATCTCACCCTCACATAAAAGAGGAAAAAAAAAATAATTGAAATTCTGCAGTTTTTTTTCTTATCCCTACGCACTACACCATGCGTTCTCTAACTCTCATTTTTCTCTCTCCCTTTCCTTTCCCTCTCCTTTTTGTTGCACTGCCATGGCTCCTTGTATTGCACTAACGTTGCACTAATTCATCAAAGGGTTGCACCTATTACTCATTTTATAAGAGCAATAATCGGTCAAATAAAGCAATCCTTATTTGGCTTGGAAATGAGAGAAATACCAAGGCTTCAAGGACTCCTAAACCACCTGGGAGAAGGAAATAAACATGGGCCCACCTTTCTTGACTTTATAATTCAAGTCATACGCCAACAAGATTAGCCTCAGCTTGAGCTCGACTCAATTATTAATTAAACGACTTGTTCATTAACACAAAAATAGGGCTAAATTATTAAACAATGGAGACTCATTTACACTCAGTTCAACTCAGTTAATAAGACTGAAAAGGTGGGTGGTTATAACCANTTAAGAAATCCAAATCCTTGAGGAAATGAATCCTTTTTAGGGTTTGATGTAATTCTTTCATGGAGTTATGAGTTGAGGTTGATTGTATTTAGGTAGGATTTTGTGTAAATGGTATGATAATTGCATATGCAAAGGGTCTGTTCTTAAAGATTATACCATTTGAAATGGAAACTTGTTCTTTGTCTATGAGGAATTGATTTAAGTTTTGAATGATTTCAATGCTTTTGATGTCTTTGATTGAAAAAGTATAAGCTACCTTTCTTGACTTTATAATTCAAGTCATACGCCAACAAGATTAGCCTCAGCTTGAGCTCGACTCAATTATTAATTAAACGACTTGTTCATTAACACAAAAATAGGCTAAATTATTAAACAATGCATACTCATTTACACTCAGTTCAACTCAGTTAATAGGGCTGAAAAGGCGGGTGGTTATAACCGCCCCGCAAACCACTAAATCCCTAAAATCGTTAACCGCTAACCGCAAAACCGCATAACCGCTTTTAAGGCGGCTGGAAAAAAATCGCTAACCACCTTAGATGGGGCGGTTAGCGGTTTGAGTATATGCGGTTAGTGGTTATAACCGCTAACCGCTTACATATATATATATATATATATATATTCAAAAATATATATACACACACAAAACGGCGTCGTTTGACTTAGGGCTGAGAACACTTTAACTTAGCTCTAAGTCAATAAATCTCCCTCATTTCTCTTCTCTCACTCACTCAGCGTCGCACATCCCACCCAAACTTCTTAGAATCAGTGATTTTGAAGTCTCTTGTCCCTCTTTCGTCGTCCATGAACTCACACATCTCTCTCATCCCTCTTGTTCCTCTCGTCGTCCATGAGCGCCGGAATTTTGCCGTTGTGGTCGTTGGTCGATCATGTTGACGATGTCATGGCACTTCACCATGTTGCGGTTATCAACGTCGCGGAGGATCTCGATCTCGTTAACGAACCTTACAAACCCTCACCTTTCAATGATCTTGTTATTTTGTTTGATATCATCTACAAATCTACTCTTGGGTTTGATGGATTTTAGTTGCTTATGGATTTTTTTGATGGGTTTGCGTAGATTAGTCTCTCGGATTCGTTGCAGATATTTTTTGGGTATTTTTTTCTTTTGTTTTTCTGAGCAAAAATAATAAATAATAAAAGGCGGTTATAGCGGGGCGGTTATAGGTTTAAATAACCGCTAACCAGCGGTTATTTTATAACCGCTAACCGCCTAAGGCGGTGTGATGGCGGTTAGCGATTTAGAATAACCGCCTAAGGAGGTTGCGGTTGCGGTTGCGGTTATAGCCAATAACCGCTAACCGCAACCGCCTTTACAGCCCTATCGGTTAACATTCATAAACAAATTCGTATAAGGCTTGACTTGTATGTGTACTTATAACTATATTCAATAATTTATATTATATGTTATAATTTAAGAGTATATTTAAAAATGTATGTTATGTGTTATATGTTAAATGTTATATATTATATTTATATGCTATAATGCTATACGTTATAATTTATAAGTATATTAAATAATTTATTGATATATGTTATACAATATTATGATTAATGTCATAAGTATACTAATAATATAAAGTACGTAAATAATTAAATTATAATATATTTACATGTATATATGTATAAGATATAATATATAATTATATGTATAACAATATATATAATATCTCTCTTGACAGTGAAAATAAAATAAAATAAAAACACCAAAAATTGTTTTCAGAAATATGTATAAGTTGTTTTTTAGATTTTTTTTTTTTGGTTGGTGTTTACATTTTCATTTGTTTTTATTTTAAAATGGTTTGTCAAACACTACAAAAATGTATTTTAAAATAAATAGCAACCAAACAGCCCACAAGTGTGAAGGTGAATTTGAGAAGTATTGGAATACAACTGGTGTGCTCTGATAAATGGTTTTGACAGAGTTCTTTGGGTTGGGGCTCTGACAGCGCCCTAAGGCATTTTGATTCTTTGAAGACCGAAACGTGAAGGACAGCGTTTCATATATAAATAATTACATATATATAATATTAGGAAATGCCTTGGGGCTGGGGTCGCTCAGCCTCAAGGAAATATAAAAAAAGTTTATATATAGTTTAATTATATAAAATATTGGAGCCCTTCGTTTTAGAAAACAAATCCTACTAGCCTTCTTTTTTCACCGCACGCCGAGCATAATTAGCAGGGCCCCAAGGAAATTTTAAAATTGGGGTGGAACCCTCCGTTTTTAGAAAACAAATCTTGCTAGCCTTTTTTATTTTTTTCTCACTGCACGCCGAGCATAGGTAGCATTTCCTCCATGCTCCACTTTAGGATTTGTTTCTTTATTTTCACATGCCCATTGGGTTGGGTTGGGAGTGCTGACAGTCCCAGCCCCAAGGAAATTTTAAAAACCGAAATATATATACATAATTATATGTTCAATTTGCCTTGGGTTGTGGTGGAGCCGTTCCCTTTTACAAAACAAATCCTACTAGCCTTCTTTTTCTTTTTTTTAACTGCACGCTGAGCATATTCTTCAGAGTAGATAAGTTTATAGTTAAAATATTATCTTATCTATCAGACGTTCCCCAGCCCCAATTGCTCTTTTCCACCCTTTATAGTTAAAATATTATCTTATCTACCAGAGGTTGAAACTAAATGGCTCTTTTCTATGACTTAAAATAGTATTCAACTATAAAATATTATACATGCACTACGAGACAAATGTACCATTATGGTGTTTCTGAAGATTATGGTGTGCTGATTTTAGAGATTGATTTATGTTTAGACAAGTGTTTTGATGGTTAATTATTTCAGGTTTTTTTGTTTTTCTTGATTTTTCTATTTGATTTGTATATTTGTTTCTTGATTTTTTTGAGTCAGAGCAACTGCAAAATTTGGATAGACTCTGATAGCAGTATTTTCAAGTTGGTAAAGGTATATATTGATTGAGGGACAATTATATTTTAACATGAGTGCCACTTTTAGATTTATGACAAATAATCTGTCTAATTTACCCACTTAATCAGATCCAACATCTTTTACGGTCATCCGAAAATTACTCCCGGAAGTAGTAGCGGGAATGGTAGCAGACGCCATGCGTGACCCCTGTGAGTGTAGAGAACGAATGCCATGAGCAAAAAATAAAGGATTTAGTGTTTTAGGGGGAGTAATGCTACAGAACGAGTTGGTATCTGTTTTTCATCAGCTTTTAATGAGTTGTCATGGTCAGCTCAACCATGGTTGAATATTTATTAAAAAAAAAAAAATTCAAAAACACCATGCACGGTCTTTGCTTTTGGTTTTATTTTCATTTCCCCCCTCATTTCTTCCCCCCATTTCTTCCCACCCGATTCTCTCTCTCTCTACAGACCCACCACCGCCGTGAATGCACCAGCAAAGGCGACGCCCACCCACCACGGCCACGAGCACCATTTCCCCTAAATTTTTTCCACCCACCTCGCTGCCTCTCTCCCCCTCTCTCTCTTCACACGTTCGGCCTCCGCCCATCACCGCCGTCGAATGCACTGGCTACGGCGATGCCATTCATGGCAACGAACGACACCTTAGATTGAAGTTAAGGTAATATTGTTTCAAAAGCAATTTTAGGTTTTGTTTTTTGGTTTTTTTTGTTTTGTTTTGTTTTTTTTTTTTTTTTTTTTTCCTGGTTTGACTACTAGATAGCTATCATATTTCCCTTTTCCTTCTCAATATTGGGTTTTCCTACATCCTTGTTGCTTCTTCTTCGTTGGTAGAAACAATAAATATAATTATTGCTTGTGAATTTCTTTCTATGCTCCATCTGATTGTTCCAAATTCTGGTGTTTTTGGTAGTATTTTTGTTAATTTGAACTTTGAGATTGGGGTTTATTTGCAACTCTGTGTGAATGTGTTTTGATGCAGTGATTTTATCCTAGCTATGACAGATTTTTGATTTGTTAGTCATATTGGCCTAGATTTTATTATGATGTTCTGCTTATGTTGTTGATATTTTAGTAAAATAAAGCATTTTACAAGGTGGAAGACCATTGAAGGATTTAGTACTTCTAATGGTGTAATTTTCTCACTTCTAGATATTTCTTCTTGTTTGATTTTTCTTGCCATTTCTAATGGTGTAATTTTGTCCTAGATTTTTCTTGGTGTTTATAATGATTGAAATTAACACTAGATTTGACTTGGTGTTTATGCTTTAATTGGTAATCATGTTTTTTTTTTTTTTACTGATTTTGATGTCCTCGAAGCATTTCTAGGCTATTAGCTTTGTACTAATTATAGACAAGAAATATGCATTGAACTAATCCTAGGATGCAGAGTGTATGTAATTTTTTGTTTCTAGAAGCAAGTTGGGCAGTTCATACTAATAATGTAAAGAATATTTGCTGTGTGGTGTGTTTATGATTTTAGTGGAGTAACTGATTTTTCATTGTAGATACACTTAATTGACATATATTATTATTTTTTTGATAATTAAGTATACTTAATTGACATATTTGAATATACTACTTTATATGCAATATACACTTAATTTCTCTTTTCCAGTTGGAGGTTAAAAACTTAAAATTGTAATAGGAATTGATGATTTTATTGCTCTCTTTTGCTTACTTTTGCTCTCCATCAAAAGATGGGCAAGAGTTACTCTCAGCTTTGCAATTTTACCATACACGTACTGGCTCTGAGAAGCAAGAAATTTTTGCAGCTGCATTACCTGCCCTTTTAGATGAACTTGTTTGCTTTCTGGATGGTGGTGATTCAGATGAGATAAGCCAAAGGTATTAATCTCTACACAAGTTCACCAGAACTTAGCAAATAGTTATGGAACTTATTATAGTTGATCTGGTTATTCTTTTTCCTTTTTTGTTTGGTAAAACTTCCTGGCCTTCATTTGCCGTACTGTTTTTTCATAGATGTTTCTATGCATTTGTAGGTGTCTTATAATGTTTCTCTTTTATTAGTACATGACGGAATTCTAAATAACCACCCGTGCATTTACTTAATTTTTTTTAGTCACTAATTTGTTTTGATTCCTGGGACTACTTCAAGAAAGTATGAGGTTGAAACTAGTTACAATTCTTTAGTCTTTGTCCAATACTGTCCATTTTTTATCTTGATTCATTTAAATATAATGTCTCACTTCTAAATTTTTCTTCGTGTTTGATTTTTATTGTTGTAACTAACTGCGTTAGTTCTCTTTTGCATAAACTTGAGAAAGAGATGGAACGATAGGAAGTATGAATGCGGGCCGAAATGGTAGACTTGAGAAAAAGAGATGGAATGATGGAAAGTCGAAACGCAGGCCGAAATGGGTAGACTTGAGAAAGAGATGGAAAAGGCAAATATAAAAAATCAATCTATCCAATTTCGGCTGGAGTTAGAGTTGCACCAAATTAGGGAAAAGTTGTACCAATCTAGGGAAAAAATGTATCAGGCTGCCTTAACTTTTATCGTTTTGCTTATGCTATTTTATATTAGTGGTTACAATAAATTTAGGGGTAGTAAGTTGATGTTAAGATAATTTTCTATAGTTTGTTTGCGTCTTGTAAGATAATTAAGAATCGAATTCTATAATCTGTTTGCGTTTGGTGTCAACTATATTAAGAATGAAATTTTGTAGTCGGTTTGCATTTCTTTTCTGCTATTGATCTGTTAGTGAGATTTGATGCTTTTCTTTGAGCAAGACTACAATGGAAGCACCAATACTTTATACTAGTTCTGAAGTTTGAGCTAAAAGACTATCTTAACTTGAGCAAATGTTCGTAGCTATAGAATGAGATAGAATTAAGTCGGTAGCTCTTCCTTAAATTACAAACAAGGTTGCATAAAAAGAGAGGAGAAAAAAAAAAAAAGGTTCCTTGCATAACCAATTAATGTTTCCTGGATTCACCTCCTTATTTTTCTTTTCTCTTCATTTCTCTTTTTAACAACAGAAAAAAACTCATTGAAAAAATTGTAAATTTTGCTTATAATTTGGATCATCCACGATTTCCTTTTTTGTTTTAATTTTTTTATGTGGTTTATGCAACAGCTAATACATGTATCTTAAAAGAGTCAGAATTCAGAATTTTTTTTTTTTTTTTTTTCTTTTATGAGTAACTTTTCATTAACACAACAAACACTTCCAGCAGGACGCTAGAACTCCAATCTCAACAATACAACGAAAATGCCAACAAAGAAAGTTGCCTAAACAACCGAACAAACAAAAGCACAGCTACAGCTCCCACATTCAAACACGAAGCAGGTTAGGTTGATTTTTTTTTTTTTTTGAATGGGCTAGACGGAAAACAGGGGAAAAAAAACACCAAAAATTGAACTGCTTTGATACCAAATGATAAGAATCCAAGGGTTTCTATTGATTAAAAATAAGAAAATATAGAGATGAAAAGAATAAATCGACCACTTTGAGAGAATCAAACCTCTAATTGATCATTTCGAAGGGGATCAAACTCTAATTATTTGCATAAAGCAATTGATATTTTATTTATTGATTGATTCTCAGCCATATGGCATCTACATTATTTAAAGATATAAATAAAGCTTAATATAAAAATAAGCGTAACAAGCAAGCAATTGTCTATAGAAGGAAATAAGCGTAGCACCCAAGTATGTTTGTAGAAGGAAATAAGCATGACGCCCAAGCAAAAGGAAATCAAGAATATTTGAGGATATTTGGGATCCTATCATTCTTCCAAACAATGAACAAAATGAAATTATTCCCAACAATCAACAAAAAGCTTCCCGTTTGAGTTGGGCATAAATAACTCTTCCTAATCTCCAATAGAGAGCTGGTACTCCCCCTCATCACAATAGCCAAGCAAGCCGACTAAATTCTTATAGTGGGTCTGACACATCACACTCACCTCTGTTTTGAATTTCTTCTAACCAATGTTTGCGTGAATCCACCAGTTGCTTTTTCAAGCTCTTTATATGTATAGCTTACCAAGAGGGATATTGAGGAAGTGGAGCTTCCAAGGAGTAGTGCCAAGACAAGTACCAGAGTTGAGTACTTGTCAAGACAAAGCTTTAGCAGTTAGAGCAAATGATTCTACAAGAAAAAGCTTTAGAGGTTACTGATTGGCTCTCAGACATGTACGAAAAAGAAAAGGGAGATGAACAGTCGTAAGTCGAAAGTCTAAAGAGAAATGTTAGACGTAAGAATAAGAGAAGAGATAGCCGAAAGTCTGTTAAACATGTTAAAATAAATTATATGTCTATTTCAACTACCTATTTTCTTTAACTATTATTTTTTAGTATTATTTTATTCATTTTTTTCACTTCTCTCTCTCTCTTTCTCTCACTCTCCCTCAATGTCAAGTCCGAGCAAACCCAGCAAACCCAAATCAAAACTGCAACAAAAAACTTGATCATCAAACACTCAAATCAAAGATCAACAGAGCTTGCTTAACAGCATTTGGGATTGCAAAAATCCTCGTTTTCCCAGCACCTTCTGCCTTAAAGGCCAATCGGCCAGGGGCGAAATATATCATTAATTCATCGTCCAAAACAATCCACAAAATCTCTTCAAGAACAATATCCATTTGGCCATCACCCAATTTATGACCCAATCCTCACAAAACTATCAATCGGAATAACGGCATAATCAAAATTTCCAAAGAAGCCAACACCCACTCGATGAAGCTCAAGGCAACGTAAAAGACAAACAACCAAAAATCTTTCCTTAACCACCATTTTCAGTCAAGACAAAGAAATCAAAAGCAAGAAAAACCTTGCTCCCCCAAACACCCATTCGATTGGTTCCTGTTAGAGATTCTAGAGATGCAGTCAGCCACCATGAAATCAAATGACTCAACAACTAGAGATACAGTTAAAGTTAGTTAGAGCTTGAGATACAATCAAAGTCAGTTAGCACATACTACTGCTGAATTCATTCAACTGTAAAATCAGCATAGATCATCTTTGTAACCAATACTTCTATTAATACAAAGGCTTTTACCATGTCATGGTAAGGCAGCAAGTTTATAACCAAAATATATTATGAACTTCTATATGATATTAGAAGCCTTCTGACTAATGTCACTATTTTTTTTTTTCCTTTCCTTTTCAGATCCTCTTCCAATGGCCCAGCAATCATCGCCTTCTAACTTGATGGAGATCAAGGCACTGCTTCGAAGGATCTCGTTCAAGTACCAATTGGTCCGTTACGAGAGCACGAGCAAAAGAAGTTCAAGGATGTACTCAACGGACTCATTCAAGAGTTATAGGCTCAAGCAAATTTGTGGAGGCCATTGAGCATGATCCACGTGGGCAACAAAGAATCGTCACCTTGATTCAAGTTCTAGAAGGATCCGGTCAAGGCTAAGAATTGGCAAGAAATATTTTGGATCTATTCTAGAAGGATTGGATTGCGTAGCTATTCTAGGCGCCATTTTCTTTCCTTTTATGTTGTCATTTTATTCCTTTCTTTATGACTCTAGGCGTCCAGCCTTTATTGCCTTATATGTCTTGTGTGTTTAGCAAGGTAAGGATTGTGTGTTTAGCAAGGTAAGGATTTCCTTATATGTCTTGTGTGTTTAGCAAGACAAGGATTGTGTGTTTAGCAAGGTAAGGATTTATTTCCTTAACCATTTTCGGCTTTAATTAAGTTTTCTATGTTAGGGTTTTTTCCTTGTAATGTTCAGCCCTTTAAATAGGTGCATAAGCAATGAAAAACGCAGACATTGATTATTCATAAAACTTGTGAGTTTATTCTCTTTGGTTCTTTGAAGAACTACTCGAACTTATCGGGATTTCTCGTGGCGTTCATCTCGACTTATCAAACGGAGTTTCCACCACCGTTTGTGGCGTCTTCATTATACCGAGGTTCTTGTTTATCATAAACAACGGGTTGAGGTCTTCTATTCAAATCTGTCCATAGAACGATCTTGGGTTCCCTTTCGTTGTTGGGTCTCGTTATTCTTGACGGGGTTCACATCATAACTCCTCCACCAACACAAACGTCCCACCTACTATTATCCCCACCAATGCCACTGGTGTCATTACTATACACAACTCTGTAAATCACAAACTCACAAGAGACAACTTTCGCTTATGGAAAACAATGGTCGTCCCTATCCTTAAGGGTCACTCTCTTTATGGCTTCGTTGATGGGCACACTACCATATCCATCTCCAACCATCACCATCCAAACTGAGGGTGGCACCATTATTGCTCCAAATCCAGACTATAATTTATGACAAATGTAGGATCAATTGATCTTTGGCGCAATAAACTCATCTTTGACAAAATCAATTCTGTCTCACTTTGTTAAACGTACAACGTCTAGAGATGTGTGGCTGACACTTGAGCGCTTGTTCTCATCTCAGTCTCAAGCACGAATAATGCAAGTTCATTATCAACTTGCCGCTTTGAAAAAGGGCAAAATTTCCATTGTAGATTATATTCAGAAATTTATCAATCTCACGGATACACTTGCAGTTGTCAATCAACCGCTAAATGACTTTGAAACAATCTTGTTTCTTCTTGTAGGTCTTGGAACAAACTATGACTCCTTCATTACCTCAGTAACCACCCGTGTGGAGCCATTATCCATTGATAAAATCTATGGCCACCTTTTGGCACGAGCAGTGAATACTTCATCAACTATAATCTTTGAATATCTTAGATGCAGGTGCCAATTTTACTACCAAAGGGAGACAAATCAGAGGCGGACGTGGTGCTCAGCCCTATAATCCCAACAGTGGCCATAGTAATTCCTCTCACTACTCTCATGGATGCTTCTTACAACTCTCAACCACAAAGAGGCAAGTGGCGTGGAAGAAGTTTCTCCTCCTCATATTCAAGATCTGTGTGCCAGGTTTGCCACAAACCTGGACATGTTGCCTTTGATTGTATCATCGCTTTGACAATAGCTACCACCGTGAATCATCCCCACCCATGCAAGCCTTTATGGCCTCTTCTCAAGCAACAGAAGATGCTAATTGGTATCCAGACTCTAGGTCTTCTCATCACATTACATTAGATTTAGCCAACCTCAACCTCACAGCTGCAGAATATAGTGACTCTAATAAAATTCGTGTTGATAACAGTACTGGGTTATCCATCAAACATATTGAAAATGCAAATATTTCCACACCCAATTTCAATTTTCATTTGCATGATGTTCTACATGTTTCGCATATCAAAAAGAATTTACTTTCAATCCATCAACTCACAAAATCAACTGATACTAACTTTGAATTTCATCCCTTTCATTTCTTTGTAAAGGATCAAGCTTTGGAGAGAATTCTTTTGCATGGGCTAAGTAGTCACGGTCTCTACTCTATTATGTCTTTACCTACTTCCAATAAATCAACCTTAGCTTCTGCTATGATCGATGAAAAAGTCATCATCTCCAACTAGCACTCCAGACAGGGTCATCTAGCCCTCCGTGTTGTGCGTCGTCTTCTCTCTAGTTTTCAACTTCCTTTCCTAAGTGAAAATAATGCTTTTGGTTGCTCGGCATGTCTTATATCCAAAAGCCACCAACTGACGTTTTCCTCTTCTCATACACGTAGCAATGTTCCACTAGCACTTGTTTACATAGACGTGTAGGGTCCATCTCCTATATGACCTTCTGATGGTTTTAAATACTATGTCTCATTTCTAGATGATTTTAGTAGGTACTCTTGGCTTTTTCCCGTTTCGTGTAAAAGTGTTGTTTGTACCATCTTCAATCAATTTCAAGCTTATGTTAAAAGATCTTTTTCTCATAAAATAAAATGCAAGCAATCTGATTAGGGTGGTGAATACCGCTCCGTTTCAAAAATTCTTCAGCAGAAAGGCATCTCTCATCATCTATCCTACCTACACACTCACCAAAAAAATGGTGCAATTAAGCGTAAACACCATCATATAGTCGAAATTTGTTATGGCTTGTTACTTAATTCATCGATTGTCTACCCCAACTCTAAAACACAAGTCCCTCTTTGAGATTCTTTTTCGTACGCCTTCGGATTACAAATTTCTCAAGGTCTTTAGCAGTGCTTATTGATCTAATCTTCGGCCTTACAACTATAACAAGTTGCAACCAAGGTCTCTTTAATGTGCCTTCATGGGTTAGTACATGTCACAAAGGGTACAAATGTCTTCATATTCCCACCCAATGTATGTACTTCTCATGTAATGTTGTTTTTCAAGAGACTACATTGCCTTTTGCTTGTATCTCTGAGCAATACTTATCTACTAGGATCCACAGTCCTCATGTCTATCAAACTCATCCCCTCATTCCTCTTATCTCTTTTGCTACACGGCTCACTGTCCAACCTCAACACGTGACTACTCAAACTCAACAACCTGTGGTTCAACCTCCACCTGTCCAATAACAAATCGTGGTTCAGCCTCCACCTGTCTAGCATGCCTTATCTTCGTTTAACCCCTCCTCTTTAATTACTGCCAGTAATACCCAAAGCTCCCATACAACCATCCTTCTTCCTTAGTTGTCACTAAACTCGTAGAGTTCATTGCCCCATTCATGCCTCCTAATTCTCATACCATGACTACACGATCCAAGAACTAAATATCCAAACCCAAGCTTCTAACTGACGAGACTCTTAAATATCCTATCCTTCATGCCTCACTCAATACCACCAATTTGGATGAGATCGAACCCATGTGTTACTCTACAACAATTAAGCATCTCCAATGGCGTCACACAAGGAATGCTGAGTTCGATGCTCTTCTTAAAAATCAAATTTGGCAACTTGTTCCATCCTCAATGACTCAAAATGTCATTGGCTGCAAATGGGTGTTTTGAATCAAGAGAAAGGTTGATGGTTTTATTGACTGATACAAGGCACGGTTGGTCGCCAATGGGTTCCATCAGCAACCGAGAGTAGACTATGGTGAAACCTACAACTCGGTGATCAAACCCACAACGGTACACACTGTTTTGTCTCTTGCACTTTCTTCTGGTTAGGCTATATATCAAATTGGATATTATTACTACTCAATGCTGTTACTCTACAACAATTAAGCATCCCGAATGGTGTCACGCAATGAATGCTGAGTTTGATGCTCTCTTTAAAAATCAAATTTGACAACTTGTTCCATCCTCAACAGCTCAAAATGTCGTTGGCTGCAAATGGGTGTTCCGAATCAAGAGAAAAGCTAATGGTACTATTGACCGCTACAAGGCACAGTTGGTCACCAAAGGGTTCCATCAGCAGCCCGAAGTGGACTTTGGTGAAACCTACAGCCCGGTGATCAAACCCACAACGATATGCACTGTTTTGTCTCTTGCACTCTTTGTTGATTGGGCTATACATCAAATTAACGTCAACAATGCCTCTTGCATGGAACTTTAACTGAAGAAGTATTCATGTCTCAAGCCCCTGCATTCTCTCATCCATAGTTCCCACAACACATTTGTAAATTACATAAGGCTCTCTATGGGTTCAAGCAAGGGCCACAAGCTTGGTTTTCAAAATTGAGCTACTGATTACTTGAACTAGGATTTCACAGCTCATGCTTAGATACATTCCTATTTATATTTAAGTTTGCTGAGTTTACCATGTTTATTTTAATCTATGTGGATGATATCATAATCACTTGCTCCAAACCCTTTGATGTTGACAATTTGTTATTACTACTCAATGCTAATTTCTCAATTAAAGATCTTGGTCGTTTGACATTTTTTCTAGGCATTGCGGTAGTCAACACCCCTGGTGGATTTTTATTGTCTTAGCAGCAGTGCATACTAGACATCTTTCACCGCACCAATATGGTTGCTGCCAAACCTGTGTCGTCACCTATGTCAACATCAATTGGTTTGTCTACCTTTGATGGTGCCTCCTTTGAAGATCCAACTTTGTATAGAAGCATTTTCGGTGCTCTACAATATTTACGTGTCACACGTCTGATATTAGTTTCACAATCAACAAACTCTTTCAGTTGATGCAAAAACCAAGTACTCTTCATTGGCAATCTATAACGCCTTTTGTGTTATCTTAAATAGACTATTCACTTTGGATTGCAATTTTAGAAATCCAATTCAACAATACTCCAAGCTTTTATTTATGCGGATTGGGCTGACAATCGTGATGACAGGTGATCCACCAGAGACTATTGCATTTTCTTGGTCACAACCCAATTTCTTGGAGTTGTAGCAAACAAGCTACAGTGGCTCGTTCTAGCACCAAAGCTGAATATAAAGCCCTTGATAATGCTGCTGTTGAGGTCACTGGCTCAAATCCCTTATTCGTGAACTTGGGATTCCAGTTTACCAACCACTAGTTCTTTGGTGTGATAACATTGGGGCTACCTATATATCTATCATACAATCCTGTGTTCCATGCTCGCACCAAACATTTGAAAATTGACTTCCACTTTGTCCGTGGCATGGTTGCCTCAAAATCTCTTGACATTTGGTTTTTGTATACTCGTGATCAACTTGCTAATATTTTCACTATGTCCCTCTCATCTGCACACTTTGCCTTCATAGCAAGCTCAACATTATTGCTTTACCATCAAGTTTGAGGAGGTGTGTTAGCGATATTCTAGAGATACAGTTAACCACCTTAAAATCAAATGACTCAACAACTAGAGATACAATCAAAGTCAAGTCGTACATACTACTGCTGAATTCATTCAACTGTAAAATCAGCATAGATCATCTTTGTAACCAATACTTCTATAAATACAAAGGCTTTTACCGTATTATGGTAAGGCAGCAAGTTTACAACCAAAATATATTGTGAACTTCTATAGTTCCCTACCAAGAAATCAGGAGGAAAAAAAAAAAATCTTTGTAGCACATCTAAGCTTTTTCCAATGAGTGGCTGATTAAAGGTCAAAGGTCTTGTACCCATTTTCGGTAGAAAACAAGAGAAAAACCCATGATCAACAAGTACAACAAGCTCGAGCTCTGAGTTGGGGGAGAGAGAGAGAGAAGGGAGATTTGAGGGAGAATGAGAGAGAAATGATTAAACAAAAGGAGCAGGGAGAGAGAAAATATTAAACAAAAGGTTCAATGTGCTACAGTAACATTTCATATGAAAGGTCGTTACTATAAGCAAACTTTCATTTTAGTGGATCTGTTGGAGCATAAAAATAATCATAATAGATAAATATAACTATTATGAGTCATTTAGAGCATCTGTTGGAGATGCTCTTAAAAGACACATGTCAATTTATTATAATAGATTGGAGGATTTCCTCCAATCCAGTTTGAAAGAAATTTCTGTTCATTCTCCTAAACTACCGAAAAATGTCAATATTCTCCCAAGTCCAGCAAAAAGACAAAAATGATACTAAAATATTTTCAATAAAAATAAAAATATCCTTAGAAATTTGAAAAAAAAAAAATCATCTTTTTAAAAAATTAATTAAAAAAAAATCAAGAAGTGGTAGTATTAGGGGGGACATTTTTTCTATGTTAAAAAAAATTAAAATTAAAAACGGAAAAAAAAAAATCAAGGGAGACACCTTTTTTGAAAAAAAAAAGATTTTTTTTTGATAATTTTAAAAATTGTTTTAATTTTATACAGGGTATTTTCGTCGTTGAGGGACATTGACATTTTTAGTAGTTTAGGGGAGACATTGACACAATTGGTAGTTTGAGAGATATTAACAATGGGGTGGTAGTTTGAGAGATCGACATAAGTGTATTTTTTTCCTTATTTTTTTTCCTCTCCCATTCATCTCATATCTATCCACATCCATACTTTTTTTTTTAACAAAAAAAAAAACTTACCATTGAGTTTGTAGGACCCACAAGTGAGTTTTAAAATTCAATAATTGGTTTAAAAAAAGATAGATGAAGATGAATAGTAGATGAAGATGTAGTATGCCTCTCAAATCATAACCATAAGAAACAATCCTATTTCTATGAAAAAATTGAACATTTTTCGCTTAGATTCACACTTTTGGTGTACGAATGGTTTGCAAGTCCCCTAACCCGGCCCAACAGAAAAGAAAAATGATATTCTTTCTAAACAAATTGGATTGCAAAAATTACTACAACTCAATTTCTAAAAGTTATATATGTTCTTAAAGCACGTGAGAATACCTAATTTCTTATTAATGTTATTAAAAAGCAAAAAAAAAATAAAACATACAATCAGTCTATGTAGTTTATATCGATTTCCATTAAACTCAATATGGTATAAAAATGTTTTAAAAGCTCCTTGTAGTATACAAAAATAATAAATAAGTTCCTGTACCCAACTTCTGTCAAATTTTTTGATAGAAACCGTCAAATAACAAACACATCTTATGAGTAACACGTGTCATAATATGATTGGTGCCAACGTGGCATTTGATGGTTTCTATAAAAAAATTAGACGAAAGTTGAGTGCAGAGATCTATTTATTACTTTTACATATCATATAGAGCTCTCAAAATAATTTTATATAATAAAGAATTTATTGCAAATCGGTGTATCTACACATACTATTACTAAAAGATACCTGACAATTTATTAGACTAATAGTATGTAAAAAATTTCCGACGTATCAAGTCTAAAGAAATTTCTGTCGCTCTAAAGGCATGACACATTGGGATAGCTGTACCTTAGTTAGACAATGTATAGATTAATTGAAGAAACTTATCTCTTCTTTTTTTTTTTTTTTTTTTTTATATGCAAAGTTGGGGAAATGGGAAAAATGTTTAAGGTGGATCTTTCCCACTTTTGATTCTTACAGATACTAAAAAGAGAAGAGAAGTGAGAATGCTTCCATAATAATTATGAGAAGCGGCTCATTTGGCAATTAAATGTGCTCGGAGATTAACTCCCCTCGAAACCTTGATCGCAGACCAAGATGAAAAAAAAAGAAAAAAGATAAGAAATATCACTAAT
This sequence comes from Betula pendula, assembly GCA_900184695.1. NCBI lineage: Eukaryota > Viridiplantae > Streptophyta > Magnoliopsida > Fagales > Betulaceae > Betula > Betula pendula. The sequence continues at coordinate 66,067 of FXXK01000234.1, read as the reverse complement.
AATAGCAGCAGAAGACCATTCTCTATTTGCAACAGAAGCATGAAGAGCTATAATAGTCGAAAGCGAATCCCCTTTCAAAATAATATTCAGAGAAGTAGATAACTTANACTTTTGATTCTTACAGATACTAAAAAAGAGAAGAGAAGTGAGAATGCTTCCATAATAATTATGAGAAGCGGCTCATTTGGCAATTAAATGTGCTCGGAGATTAACTCCCCTCGAAACCTTGATCGCAGACCAAGATGAAAAAAAAAGAAAAAAGATAAGAAATATCACTAATAATAGCAGCAGAAGACCATTCTCTATTTGCAACAGAAGCATGAAGAGCTATAATAGTCGAAAGCGAATCCCCTTTCAAAATAATATTCAGAGAAGTAGATAACTTATGAGCTTCTTCCTTCGTTAGGATAGCCGCCTGAGCTTCACCAACATTGACATTGGAATATGGTAATCTTCTAGTAACAGCAGCAAGAATCATACCATCATGGTCCGTAATAACAGCAGCAGCCACCATAAAAGAGGAACGCACCGCAACATCAAAATTTAACTTAATTGCTCCCACTAGAGGACAAGACCAAGATTCACCAAAAGCTTTATCAATCCAAACTCGAGAATGAATATCAAAAGTAAAACGAATTTGAACAATAATTCCTTGCAAATCAATAGCAGATCCATTGTGGACCTTATCATTTCTGACCCTCCAAATGACATCCAATACATTATCAGCACTCAATTGAAACAGCTGGACATCTTCACAAGGAATATTCAAAAAATAATGCGGATTAATAAGACCTTTAATCCATTTAGAAATAGGCATACCCGCAAAGACAGATGGGTCCAAAGCCCAAGGTGAAGACCTCCAAATAGCTTTTGCCACAATACAATCAAGAAGAAACTTATCTCTTTTTGCTTTTTCATAATAGTTGATCTTTTTTGGGTTAATATTTTACTATTTGGTTGTTTTAAAGAGATAAACCTCGATATATATCTTAAAAAAAAAAATATTGTGGTTCATAATTAGTAGCATTTAAAAAAAAAATCTTTAAAATTAGTAAAATACTAAATACTATAATTTTATTCAATAATGCTAACATGATACTCTCAATCTTATAAATGTTTATAATTTACTAATAAAAATATAAATTATATTTATTTAAAATAACTACAAGCAACCCCGAATCGTATTTTTTTTTTTAAAAGATTGATGAATTGCACAATGCAATCAAAATATTAAAATAGAAAAAGTAATTCAGGTGATGAATAATTTTGTGGAGCACCATGGTTCCTGCTCATGGGCATAGGATCTTTTCTTAATTTCTGGCCTTGGTATATTAATTGTTCCGTTAATTTATCTCCTGGTAAGTCACTACAGGGAAAATGGTCTTTAGCAACGACCCTATGTCGTCACTAAAACCCTTTAAATGGTCAATATACATATTAGCAACCACAATTCACAAACGTCGTTTGCTAAAGTGGTTGCATATACCTTTTCGTTAAAGACTTAATAGCGACAATATCCTTAGTCGTCGTTGATAATGAATATTAGTGACGGCACTTGTCATCGCTAATAGCACCAAAATTTCTCATGAAAAATGCCTCTTAGGAGTGTCATCGCTGATTATGATATTTATTACAGTTCGTTAGTCTAAGTAAATACCATTTTAATTGTGATATCAACACAAATAGTTACCCATAACTTTGTTTGATTCTTCTTCCGTCATCACAACCTGAAAGCCCTCATATGTTGTTGTACTATAAGCAGAGACGGAACTAGAAAGTTAAGTTTAAAGGGGCCAAATTATAGAAATTTTTTTTTAGGGAGGCCAAAATAAAAAATAGGACGTAAAATGTATTTTTATTAGTAACTTTAAAGTTAAAAAAGACAATTTTAACAAAAACATTTTGCTAGAGGGAGGCTAGAGGGGGGCCATGGCCCACACCGGCCCCCTCTAGTTCCATAACTAAATCCAAGCATAAATTTTCTTTTCGCCTCCTCCACACTGAATCATAATATAAGAATGAGAATAACAACAACAAATATGTACTCATGCAGCATGGTCTCTCCAAACCACCAGGCTCCAAACATCATAGGTACTTTTATGTACAAATCAGAAAAATGTCCAGCAAGAACCTAGAAGCTTTGACATAAAGCCATTCATGAAAATATGAATAACAAGAACATTATTGCTTATTACACCATGTGTTACGAGTACAATACTACCAAAAAAAAAAAAGGGCTGTTTAGAATCGTTTTTGTTTACATCATTTATAACAAACGATTTTAAAAATATGTTTTACATCGCTTATATATAAAGGATGTAAAAAAAGACATTGCTTTTGTATAAACGATGTAAATAAATGCATCATTTAACTAAAGGATGTAAAATTTTCAAGTTTTTGCAATCTACAAATATGTACTTTACAAATGATGTAAAAAAGAGCACAAACTTTCCTATTTAAAAATTCTTTAGTTCGGATCCTTTTTGTTAAAAAAAAAAAGTGGGACTCCTGATTATTCAGAGCTGATTCGAATCACAGTTTTTTTTATCAAATATGATAGAAGTCTGTTCATTTGGTTTCAATTTTCCAGAATTATAACCACAAATTAATTCTCTTTTTTTTTTGAGTACCAAAGGATTAAATACTTTTTTGTGTTTTTTTAGTACATCAGAAATCAAATGGCTATTTGGTTTAAAAAAGTGCCACAAATGGTATTTGTCTTAAACATAAATACCAACTTGCACCTTCGGTCCATTTCTTTAATGGAGATTTATGTCAACACGTTTAAAAATATGACACATGTGCCTTTATGCCACATATTTAAGCCAACTAATTAAGCATATCACAGATTCACATGTGATACTTGTATTATTTAAGCCGAGTCAGATGCCGAAAATATTAAAAGATTATTGAACCAAATTTTTGTCCAAACTGAAATAAAAACAATATTAAACCCAAGATTATATCCAAATTGATTGAAACCATTTATCATTTCTCTCCAAATCGATTAGCCCTGGCCTTCTAAATCACGTGAACAAGTTCTCAGGAGCTTCGTTTTTACATTATCTTTTCCAATCGACCGCATCTGTCTCAGCATCTTGTGTTTTTATGTTAGCTCTCCGTAAGACTTGCAACTTGCAAGCTCAAAGAGAGAGAGAGAGAGAGAGGATGGAAGCATGCCCATGAGGCCTCATTTCTCTCCGAAGTGAATAAGAGAGAGATAAAACTTGGTGATATGCAGAAATTGCGTTGGCATTCTTTGGTGCTGCTGAGGTGTTCTTCTCTTTTGCTGATTTTGCAGGGATGTTGCTAGTCTGGTTGATGTCAATTTGTTTGTTCGTTGTATAGTTTTCTGGGTTGGCCTTTCTTGTTTTTGTTAGTTGAGGTTGTTGACTTTCTCAGAAGATTGAGATTGTAGACATGGGGTTGTATAAAATAGATTTTTATTGTTGTCTGTACAATTTTGCTTGTGAGACATGTAGAGTTGTACTCTTTGTTTGTGTCTATACATAAAAGTAATTCATCCAAAAACAGCCAAAAAAAGAAAAAAGAGAGAGACTCCTAATTTTTAGAAAATAAATAAGAGTAATGTGAGGTTGCTACCTTTTCACATGTGAAACATTTATTTGTTTTAAAGTTTAGCAGGTATTGGTTCAAGGTTGCAGGTTAGAGTTCTTTGCTAGGATTTGGGGTTGTGGACCGGAGCTTGAGGTCTATCATAAAGCTTGGGATGTGGAGTAAAAACCGTAGGTAGTCTAATTGTTGTATTTCAGTACTATTGATGTTTAGTAGTGATGTGTTTTATGATTAGTTGGCTATGATTATATTCTAACGATTTTGGTTTGTAATTTATTTAAGAGTTATCATTGAGGTATATATTAATTGTAGCTTAGATCATTATTGTCTGCATTACGCTTTTCATTGCACTTTGATGTTGGTTTTAGGGTAGCATTATCAATTAATTACAAGTTGATTAATTTGGAAAGCAACCACCAGCAGGTTCTAGTGTTCACATTTTCTCTTTCCTTGTAGGTGCAACTTGATTCGGTATTTTTCATTAGGAAATTATCTAACAAATAGAAAATAGGCTCAGTCTTCCAATAGAATAACCTCAACAGGAACGTTACGGAGGGAAGGGGGCATTCCCTATTCAAGTTGCCTTGTGACGGAGGAAAGGGGGCATTTACCAACACCATGGTCCACCGTTGTTGGACATGATCTGGGGCCTGCACCTCCAATATTAAAATTTATTATTTCTTTACTCCTTTATTCAACTGTAATCCAGAAACTTTCAAACAAGACAACACTACAAAAAAACCGGCATTTCTCTACGCTTTTTTAACATGCAAGAAAATCTCAAATTACGTACATAGGGTTATTTATTATCTCCTTATTACATATACTTGTTTGAACCTTTATTTTTCCTTGGAACATATATATAAGCTAGCTTAGGCAAAAGGCCTCTGATTGTTGCGATCTAAGTTGTCCCCGTAGCTTACTCCCAATATGTCACAGTACCTTTTGTAGAACCCGATCCTATTAGCCACTTTATCAGGATCCATCATCCCACATTCCTTCCCACCGTTGATAATGTTGGTGATGACACCATAGCCTGGAACCCGACCAGCTGACGTGTCGGTAGCGGACGGTGTCCATTTTCCTATAATGACATCGTGGCTGGATAGCTTATTTGCTTGCGAGCTCATCCAAAACCATATGGCTGTCTTGAATGATGTGGTTGCGTCTGTGGCTACCAAATCCGGATTGTTTATGAGATCAACTCCAATGGCTTTACCCGCTTGCCCGTAGTTGTAGTTGCTGACAAAGTCAACCAAACAATCAAAGTCGTTAGAAGTCAAGGTCAAAGTATGTCTTATTATATGTAAGGCTGATAATTTTTTTATATAATCCGTGAATCTAACATGAACTCAACACAAATTTAGTGAGTTAGGGTTAAGGGGTCTGACTAGTGTTTAATTAAATGGGTCGGTTATGATTGACATATATATATATATATATATATATATATATGAGTAATGTTATTGACCATTTTTTTAATCCTATTTTCATCCTCCCAAAGTTTATATAATTTTTAAAAGCACCATTGAATTTTGAATGGATCGCTATTGAATTTTGATCTAATTATGCTTTTAAAAGCCACGCTAACTTTGGGATGATGAAAATAAAAAAAAAATAAAAAAAAATGGTCAATAGAATTTGACACATAAGTTAAAAGCACCAACTACACTAGAGACTAAAACAGTTATTTTATTTATTTTTTATTTTTTAAAAAAGCTTTCTCTTTCCACTCTTCTTCTCTCAGCATTGATTTGAAAGAATATTTAATGAATATTAAATGATATAAGAAAATGATAAGAAAAGTTATTGTACGTTGAGTATATTTTAATATGAAAAAAAGTAACTTGGTTCGTAAATTTTTTTTTTTTTTATTATATAAAAAAAAAAATCTAAAAAACCTGCTTAATGTTCTTACTGAGTGAGCTGAATCGGTCCCCGGCCATAATATTGTTTGCCAGGAGCACACGGCCATTCGTTGGACGGCATACAATTGTCCGCCTTGTTGTTTTCCGTAATAAAGCAATAACCCCATGCATATGGGCCATCTGGTGCACTCAGCCATCCTCCTACAAAAAATACAATTAATCATCTTTTGCTTATCATAATTATCATGCACGCATACACACCTTAACAATTAAGCTTGATTAATGCTCAAACTTATATACTCACCTGTGGTCTCGTGAGAGGTTTGACCGAAGAAAGCTGCAACCTCCCTTTTACGTGTATTAACATCACCAGTTGTACCAAAGCCACCGAAAGATTGTGCAGCAGCGATGAAAGCGTTGTATGTGTAGAATCCGTTACTTTTACATCGCCCATCGTTGCGATATTTAAGAAATTGGTCGTAAAGAGAGGCGCTGATGACGCTGCCGACACCGCTGGGAGATTGTTGTTCTGAGCTTCCAATCAAGAAAGCTAAGCAGAGAATATTAATCAAGGTAAGGAGCTTCATTTTTTTTCACTTTGAGGATGTTTATATATGTGGCGATCGATATGGTTTATTGAAGAGAATGGTGGGTATATATATATAGCTGATGTATATATGTGGCGATGGATCGATCGATATGGACCCTGCATATCCGAATTCGATCTAGTCTATTTCGTTGTGGAAAATATTGTCCTTCAGGATGAGCTGTCTATCTTGCCTTCTCTTGCGGATGAACCTAGCTACCATCGTAGAACCCCCAACTGATTTTGGCTTCACTCCGGTGGTAGTCCATGCACGCAAACCTATAGTAAAAAGTTTGTTTGGCCAGTTCTCCTTTTGGCCGCTTAAAATTGATGATTTAACTTTTAAAATCAGTATCATTAAATTTGTGATAAATTACTATTAAATTTTGATTAAATAATAATTTTAAAAGTCACATTAGTTTTGAGTGGACACAAGTTAAAATTTATAAAAATATTTTTATCTTATTTAAACTTTTTTATAAGGTCATTTTTGTCTTTTTGTTTGTCTTACGAGACATTGACACAATTAGTAGTTTGGGAGACATATTGATAATGAGGTGATAGTTTAAGGGGGTATGTGTATTTCTTCCTTAAAACAAGAGTAATTAATGCTGCATATTAAACCCCATTTTATTGAACTGAAGTGGTAGTATTTATCGGTCATTATTAAAAAAAAAAATTAAGGACCGATGGATACTGCGACATCAACCTAATAAGATAAATTGTCAAATATAAATAAAATAAAAATATGATATATAGAATTTCTATTCCTTTGACTATTCTATTCAAAATGGGTTGCCTGAGCCTCATGCTTCATCATCGGACCATATATGAATTCTTGTCTATTTCGTTGTGGAAAATATTGTTCTTGAGATGAGGTATTTGTCTTTGCCTTATTTTGCGGATGAAGCTACCATCGTAGAACAACACTAGATTTTTGGCTTCACTCCGTTAAAAACATAAAACTGTTTTCTTCCCGAGATACGTTTCTCAATTCCCAGGGAAGCACTACTCTCTGACACATTTTTCAGGCATGCACCGTCATTGAATATTCATTCAGGATATTGCATTCTCTGGCCAGGCACAGAATGGATATATTTCTCATGACTTTTCTCACCGGCCGTGAAAGCTAGGGTCGAGAAATATATTTCTTGTCCTTTAACAGTAAAAGGATGAGAATTTTCGTCATTTCTTACTGTACAATGTGAAAAATTCACGTCCTTCACAAAAAATGTTGTGAACTTTTTCATATTGTTTTTTTTAAAAAAAATGATGTTAATTTTGTAAAGTCGTTTATACCAAAAACAACGCGAATCTAAATTAATTTTTTTAAAAAAAAAAATTTGTGCCAATATTTTTTCAACAACCAAACAACAAACAAACCCTCAAATTCCACAACCCCAACACCATTGTTGCTGATATTTTGGCATAAATATTTTCTAGGCAACCAGATAGCTATTGAAATTTTCTCGGCTACCAAACGGCAATCTTTCTCACCCACTTGCCAACAAATGACTCGGGAACACGGTGGAGTCAAAGTCTCCATGAACCAGTTCGCCGGGAAGGGAGTATCCCGCATGTCCTTGCCCTTCATCCCCCACCAAGTTGTGAACTCGTACACCAACATTTGTTGTTAGACACACTAATACATTCCAAAATGCCCTTTCAAAAAATTTCGGTTGATATAGAAATTTTACCCATGCACCCCGATTTAGAAATTTTCGAGTTTGAAATGCATTGTGGTCTTGATAGTTGAGTTGAATGTTGAGCCATGTGTTGTAATTGTAGTGAGGCATGGATTGAAAACCCACCCAGCATCCATTTCACTAACAAATTTTCATGAACACCAAATTTTCGATAAAATACCTTTTAACATGTCTATTATGTTTTACAGGTCAAAGTTAAAGATGAGATCTAAAAATGAATTAAGGATCCCTATAAATTTTTTTATAGTGTAAATTTTCAAATTACATAATAAATTCATATCCTTTTTTTATATCAAACGACTTAAAAAATACTATCTATTAAAAATATGACATGTTACTAACAAAAATTTGATACAATTTCATCATGTTCTTGTAATTTATGTTGTCGAAAAACTTTGAATTAAAAAATATATATATTTTGCTTTACTAAAGAAGAAACGTCTCTCCAAAAGTGAATAAAAAACTTTTTGAAAGGAATTTTTTTTTTTTTGCTGCTTCGAAAATATGCAACCTTTTTAATATGTAACATTTTTCAAGTCATTCGATAAAAAAATAGCCTAATTTTATATAATATGAGAATTTACACTTTTAAAGAAATTGTAGAGAATCTTAATCCTGATCCTTAATTTGAGAATCTAAAAAGTGAGGTTGCTGACAAGTCGAACCAAGTCATTGCCAATAAGAATTTGAGTAAATTTTTTTTAAAAAAAAAAAAATTTAAGCCCTCTCTCTCTCTCTCTAAAACAGTTAATTTTCTCGTGGCAGAAAAGCTAAAGGTACCTTTTTAAAAAAATAAAAAATTGTTCCTAAATAATTGCAGTTTTAGTTGCTTCTCTTCTGCACTGAATCCTAATGGATGTATATGTGTAATGAAGTGTGACAGGAACTACAACATAAAGCTGAAGGGAGCTTCCCGGCCATATCTGCCATCAATGGAGGAACGGTTTCTTCCCTGCTTCGAATCCTTAACAGCGAGTGGCCTTGGTATAATTGTTCCATTAATGTATTTATCTCCTGGTAAAAAAAAAAAAAGAAAAAAAAAATGATGACTATTCCATAAGTCAAAGTTGATATGCCCAATATGAAGGTACAGCTCATTATTTGTAAAAGCAAAGTGTTCTCTAAATAAACAAAGCATTGATGTGGAAAAACCCTACCTCCATACTCCTTGTTTTGATCTACGTAAGAATCTGGCAACACAAAAAAACTCCAGGTAAACCTGTTTAAAACAAAATGGAAAGTCAGCAGCAGTACCAAATACATACCATTTTTAATTGTGACACTGATATCAACTCAAAATAGTTACCCTGAAATAGGTTGATCTCTTCCTGTATCACAACCTGAAAACCCTTATATGTTTTTGTTGTACTACAAGCATAAATTTTCTTTTTCGCCTCCTCCACACTGAATCATGATACAAGAATGAGAATAACAACAACATCAACAACAAATAATGAATCAGCATGGTCTCTCCAGACATCATAGGTAGTTTATGTACATAATCAGAAAAATGGTCCAGCCAAGAACATAGAAGCTTTGACATAAACCATTCATCAAAATATGAATAACAAGACATTATTGGTTATTAAACCGTGTGTGTTAGAGAACCAGTCTACAAATACTTACTTTACAAGTGATGTAGAAAGAGCAGCAAACTATCCTATTCAAAAATTCTATAGTCAGATCTTTTTGTTAAAAAAACAAAGAAAGTGGGACTCCCAATTATTCAGAACTGACTGGAATCACAGTTCTTTTTCAAATATGATATAATTCTGTTCATTTGGTTTAAATTTTCCAGAATTATAACCACAAATTAATTCTTATTTTTGAGTACTGAAAGCTGTTAAGGCTTTAGACTCTTCTGTCAACGGTATATGCCAGAATCCTGACTTACAGTCAATTTGCTAAATACCTTAGATCCTTTGGTTAGCAAGCTCTTATTCCTTTTTAAGTTTCACACTGTTTGGGATCCAAGAAAACAGATTTCCACTCATCTGACAAAACACCAATGTTAGGTTTCATTGGAGCAAGTCTTTGATTTAGATGAGACAAAAAATCGAGAAACAAGTTAAATAACATAGAACTACGATTTTTCATCTCATCTATCTTCTTCTCTCTTCATAAATTACAGCAACCAAACGATGGAATTTTCGAAAATCTTCTGAGCATAAAACTTAGCTACTGCTCACAATTTATACAATAAAAAATAAATAAACTGATAAATATTTATGTAAGCTCAAGCCCTTGCAAAACAATCAGCCCATTATTTCAAAGTCAACATAGTCCAAATTATTTCATTCTTTGACCTCCAAATCAAGCTTTATTCTACAATTATTCAAAATTCATAAACAGATATACAAATCCCAAAATTCTCTCTCTTTGACATGAGGAAATATTCCAACTTTTTTGTTTTTTTGACACAGGAAACACAAAAGAAAGAAAGAATGAAATAAAATTATTCCAAAGTCTTCTGGAACTCTTTCTCTTTTTTTCAAACAGAGGCGGCATAAACAGTCAGGAGCTTAACATATCATTCCAATTTTTAAACTGAACATGGGATAAGAAAATCACTAAGCACCTTAGACTCAAAACCCTTCGTTCACAAAACGCAATAAACCCAAACACCATTAACATCTCAATCATCACGTTCTTTACCTTTTCGCCAATTTCCTCAGAAAAACAGAGGGTAAGAGTCAGTGTGTGCGTGCGTTTGAGAGAGAGAGAGAGAGAGAGAGAGAGAGAGACCTGATGTTGAGGCCCTTAGCACAGGTCTCCTCGTAGGTCTGGACCATTTGCTCCGGGGTGGGCTTGTCGTCTTCAGGGAAAGACATAACAATGAGCCAGTGGTTGAAATCGCAGCCTCCGATCTCTTCGGTGATGTCGCTGTTTTTGGTTGCGCGGGCCGAGAAGAGCGCGACGGTCGTCAATCTGAACGGCCGGGATTGGACAAGGAGAGTCCAGGGGTGCGACGGCGTGGACGTGGAGCCCTGGAGAAGCGGAGATTGTAGAGCGGGAGTGGAGATTGCAGGGATTTCAGGAACGGCAGACAGAGAGCGGTGGAGTTTGGAGAGCGAGGTTAGGGTTCGGCGGAGACGGAGAGAGTACAGCGCCATTGCCGTGCTGGTCACTCCTTGGGGCTTCAGAGAGAGCGCGCGCGCAACAGGGGATTAGGGTACCTTGGAAAAAAAAAAATTAGGATTAAATACGTTTTTTTTTTTTTTGGTAGTACACATGGTTAGGGTTGAAATTAAATGGCTACTTCGCTTTTAAAAAAGTAGAAAAAAGTTCACATACCTCATCAAATTACCACCCAATTGACAATGTCCCCCCCCCAAACTACCAAACAATTGACAATGTCCCCCCTAAGCCCAACAAAAAGACAAAAATAACCCTACATATTTTTCAATAAGACCAAATACCCTATTTTACTTTTAT